>VVHJ01063557.1:0-13397 GCA_015107715.1 Tylochromis polylepis | reverse complement strand
AACTATTGATTCAATGTCGTTAGAACTATGATTCGCAGCTTTATGTAACACTGTGTTTTCACCCAACTACATCATTAACACATATATATGTAGAATCCAATAATAACATAGTGCTTAACTCTGGGAAATAATATAGCTGCATTTGTCTGATTCTGCCTCCATATGCTGAGGTATACTCTACGTCAGTGGCAGTCCCACCATAGTGAAACTGACACCCACGAAGTCCAGCCCCCTCATGGAAATGCCTGATGTGTGTGTTTGCGCGCTGATTAGCTGAATGTGTGAGAGTGGGATGTGTCTGACATTTCTCTTTTTGCTTTGAAGGGATCGCCCACTGTGCGCTTTGGTGGTCTTAACATGACAACTTATGACGAGTGTGATCATTATAAGGTTAAATTTTATGGCTGAATCAAAGCCCACATGTCTGAAGTGCCCGAAGACAAAACAAACTGTCAAACTGAAGGTGTGTTGAGAGGAGCAAAAAAAAAAGCTTCAGCGTTGACAACACATTTTAATTATTCAGTTTTCTATGTTTGAGTCTCATCTAAGACCACATTTCTATCTATGTAAAGACATCTTCATTACTCAAGACGTCTTCATTACTCAAGGTTTCTCTGACACAAATTAAATTCTTATGGAGAAAACATTTCAGGTTATTTGCTGGCCTAAATAGTTTACAATGATAAGATAAACTACGTTATAATTCCAAAGAAATGTCCCCAGGTTGCTAAAACCCCTCAGGATATGAGCTCAGCGTGTTTTAAATAGCAGCTGTAGCTCTGAATTAAATTCTATTTTAAAATACTGAGAGATTGTTTGGCTTCTTGTACACTCAATAAGCAGTTATCACACAGCTTCAAAAATCAGTCATCTAATGTTATTACTGAAAGAAACAGCTTTACGGGAAACAAAGAAAGGACCTTTTGTGGTTTGTGAAATTAAACTCAGGGACAGCAGTTAAGATGTTGCTGTAGTAATATCTGGAAGCACGCTGTTTAGTTTCATATTGAACTGATTGCTTGTGCTGTCAAAACATGGAGGTGCTGGTAATGACCTCCTGTTGATTTATTGAAAAGGTTAACTTGTCATAGGTGAGAATAACCGGTTAATTAGGTTTCCTTGACAGATCAATATCATCCTTGCTGCTTGCCCTTCACAGCCCGGTCATGGCCGAGGTGAGGAGCCTGAGCGCATGTGCATGTTGTTGTTTCAAAACCCTGCTGTGTAATTTCCCGTGGGGACATCTGTGTTTGTGGCCTGAACAGAGTAGGCAACGTGGTCTGCAGGGTGACAAAAGGTGACACGTGGCGGGAGGGAGGGGAAGTTAGGTTTTTGCTTGTCTATATAATGTGCATGCGGCGATTCTCTAATGAAGAGTGTGCTGCCATCTATAGGGTGGAGGTGACAGTGAGGCTACTTCTTCTTCCTGTGATCGCGATTTTGATTTTTGAATTCTGGACTTCACAAAACATCCAAGCCTGACTCTCAGGGCTATAATTAGAGCAAACTCAATCAGACAGCCAAGTGAAAAAGAAAGCGTCACGAGACTTTCTGTAGACCTGTGAAAAACTAAGTCTGTATGTTTCTGTATGACTTTACCAGTCTGTCGTTGCTTCAGGTCATTGAGGTTTGCGGGCATTTCTTTTATGTACAGCTCTCTTAAGGTCCTGTTATTACATCATTTCAGTTGGTTTGAGGTTTGGACTTCAACTGGGCCATTGCAACACCCTAATTTTTCTCTTTTTCAGCCATTTTGTTATAGATTTGCTGCTGTGCTTGGGAACATTCAACTGCTGAATGACCCAATCTTGCCTGAGATTTAGCTTTCTGACACCTAAATCTCACATCTGACTCTGGAATACTTTGGTATACAGAGGAGTTAATGGCCGACTCAATGATTCATAGCTACTCAGGTCCTGTGGCTGCAAGACAAGCCCAAATCCTCACACTTCCACCGCCGTGCTTGACAGCTGGTATGAGGTGTTTGTGCTGATATGTACAATACGAGACATACATTTCTCCAAACATGGCGCTCTGCACTCCAGGTTGACTTCTGGGAAGGTTGTGGTGAATGCTCCAGCACCTCTTTTATAGAGGTGCTCACACTTGCCATTGATCAGTTAATTGCATGCATTTGATTGCACCTTTACTGCTACTTACCGTCTTAATCACTATGGAAACAGTACTTAATTTTTCATGTACTTTTTAAAAAAATATTTTGAATCCATTTTTTCATGAAAAAATGTTAGCACTAATTGTTCCATTTCCATCATAAAAACAAATACATAACTGTACATCAGATAATTACACAGCCTTACTACAGGCACACTTCCTTCCCCACGAGTTATGCTGAGCTGTTCAGAGATTGTCACAGCAGAAAACTGTAAAGCACTCCTGTGCATGCAGCACTATGATCAGAGTGTGTTAAAATGACTCCAGGCCGTACAAGAAAGTAATGGTTGTACATGTGTAAATGCATCTAACAAGAGAGTCTTTTGCGCACCTGATAGGGGACCATGGCATCCCCAAAGCCTTCCCAAAGACCAGCGATGGAGCTGAGCGCCGTCTCTGAGCCAGGTGTCTGAGGTGCTGTAAGAAAGCAGAAGTGATAGATAAACAAAAGTCTGTGTATGTGCCAAGAAAATAAAAACCATTCACTCATATCTGTCAACATTTCGCTGACAAAACACAAGAAACACAGAAGCATTTCAGTCAGGGAAGAAAACAGCAACAGAAGGTTTGCTGATTTGGGAAATTTAATAACGGATATACTTTATATTGGGCCGCAATCAGAGATGGCGGAGCTGTGACCACAATGAAGCATATATTTAGATGAGGAAATAACTTATTCTCTGGTGACCTTCTACCTAAAGATAAACAAGTACAGGAACAGCTTCAAGAAAGGCAGCGTAATCACTCGAAATAGCTGTTCACTGAGAGGTTCCATTAAAGTAAATACATTTACCAAGAAAAAAAAAGAAAGAAAGCAACATAAAGTACTTTAATTACAAATAAAAGGTCTGTAGAGTGACAGATAAAGGCTTCTTCTGGAGACTGTAGGATTCAAGTGCCTTGGCACAGAATATATAATGTTCAAATATAATATGTTAAAAAGAAAAACAAACCAGCGCTAATAGGCTGTACATCAAGTAAAAATGCTTTTTGGGAATTTACAGCCTCTCGAATCAAAACACTGTCATTCAGCTCACTGTTAAAATAAGCCTCCTTATGTTTGTCATCAGAATCAGAATACTTTATTAATCCCTGAAGAAATTGTGTGGTCACAGTTGCTCCAAGACAGCAGACTAACTAAACTGAATTAAATAAAATATATTACAGTGTTACAAATATAGCAAAATAGGTCCAGTAAATACAAATAGCTCTATTTACACAGTATATTACACTCTCTGTAGAGGATGTGCCAGGGTGTACAACTATCGCAGTGTACTTGTGCTTTAGATGGAGGACTTGTACGAGATAGCCAAAGGCAGGAATGAGTTCCTGTGTGGTTCAGTGGTCCTCCATATTGATGGCCAAACATCTGTGTGCAATAATAAGATTTTTTTTCTCATGACGAAAGACAGCCGAGAGAGGATTTGAAATTCAAGTGTACACTTCCATGAAATGAATCAGCACTGCGTGCGCTGAATATGTCTCACGTGTTTACATAAAGGAGGGACCAGTGAGAATCTGTGTGGAAAGCGAAGGTGCACTGAAGCCATAACTACACATAATGAGCTCTGAAATCTGGGTCAGACACTTCCTCCAACACATATCAGCTTCAATCTCAGTAGTTTACGACGCTGATTGCCTGATTGCATTTTCTCACTGGAGTTAGTGTTGAGCGTTTTTTGCATTGGGCCGTATAACGAGCTGCAAATAAAAACAAATCTCACATGAACTTTGAAAGCACTGAAAGAGTTGCTTAAGGTGATAAAATCATCAAACTGAGACAATAACAAAAAAAAAAAAATCATGTTTGGACACAAACATGAAACACTGATCTGAGTATTAAAAAGGTAAAAAAGGGTTATTTTATTGCTCCCAAGGTTTGATTTTATTTTGTTGATTTAAGGCACATTTATTTTACAAAGTCCAGATACAAAAAATATTTATTTTCCTGAGTTATCAAAAACACTTTTGATCATTTTAAATCTATTAATATGACTAGAAAGGTTAGACAACATAACAAATAGACACTCACTGGCCATTTTATTAGGTACATCTTGCTAGTACCGGGTTGGACCTCCCTATTTGCCTTTAATTCTTCATGGCACAGGTGCAAGGTGCTAGACACATTCCTCTGAGATTTTGGTTCATATTGAGCTCACTGTCGAGCTCATGACCTGAGTTTTGTGACGTGGTGTGTAATCATGCTGGAAGCAGCCATCAGAAGGTGATTACACTGTAGTCATGAAAGGATAAACATGGTCAGCAGCGACACTCAGGCAGGCTGTGGTGTTTAAACAATCCTCAGTTGGAACTAAGGGGTACCAAAGTGAGCCAAGAAAATATCCCCCACACCATTACACCGCCACCGCCAGCGTGAACTGGTGATAGAAAGCAGGGTGGATCCATGCTTTGTTCATGTATCTGAATGTTGCAGCAGAACTTGAAACTCATCAGAACAGGCAACATTTTTCCAGTCTTCCGTTGTCCAATTTTAAGGAGCATGTTTGAATTTTATCCTCAGGTTTCTGTTCTTAGCTGACAGCGTTGACTCCCAGTGTGATCTTCTCATGCAGGCTCCCATTTCCTTCAAGCGTTATACATGCAAATTATGCTCTTGCATAATTTGGTTGATTGTTTGAGTTTCCTTCTGGCTCTTCTCCTCTGGCCTCTGCCACCAAGGCTTTTTCACCTAGAGAACCGCTGCTCACTGGATATTTTCTCTTTTTCAGACCATTCTCTGTAAAACCTGGAGATGTTTGTATCGGTAAATCCCAGCAGATCAGCAGTTTCTGAAATACTCAGATCTGCCTGCCTGGAACCAACAACCATGCCATTCTGATGCTCAGCTTGAACTTGAGTCACTTTGACCATCATGCCTGAATGCACTGAGTTGTTGACATGTGATTGGCTGATTATTTGTGTTAAAGAGCAGATGAACCCAAATGAAGTGGCCAGTCAGTGAAAACTTTTCATATCCTCTGTTTTGGTTCTCCTTGTGCAGACTAATAAAGTTCTTCATTTAGCTGATGTTTGCTCATTTAAGTTATGATTGGCAGGCTGTAGGGATTATGAAAGATTTTGAGCTGTGCAAACAACAGAGATTTGACTTGACAATTTTTCAAACTGATACATTTTGACTGAGGAGAAATTCAGGAAACTAGCAGCTAAATGAGTAGATGGGGCATTAAGGTAAACATAACCATAAAATTACTTTAGACTGCATACTTGACTGATATCTAGTGGTTCTCTTCTATTAACTTCAACTCATTACTTAATCTCAAATGTAAAAAATACTGTTAAAATGAAATTTGTTTTTTGGGTCAAGCTTGTAAAATGGAAATTAATTGTCACTCTGAAGCAAATTACTTTGTCTGCTCGTATAAAATAACAGTGAATATGTTGTTTTGACATTTAAATTGCGCTGACACTATGCTGCCATAAAAGGACCTTGTGGCAGCGATAAATTAGTCTGTTTGAGGAGCGATGGAATCGTAATGGCTTTGCCCAGCGGCGAGGGCACGTTGTTAAAGCACAGTAACACGACAGATGATAATCGCAAAACTTCACAGCCAACCCTAGGGCTTGTTATTTAAAAATTTCACCAACTGAATTAACCCATCAAACCATTGGCATGCAATCAAGGCTGAGGGCGTGCAGTGGTATTTGCAAAAGTGTAGGTGGTTTCAGGCTCATAAACAGAAGCTGTTGTTAAGTGATTTTTTTTCTTCTAATGTGTCTGAAAAGTTGTGATGGAGGGCAATGCACCAGCTTTCTCGGGTAAATTATGGTGATCTTTAGAGAGTACAGTAGGCTGATTTGTACAAGGCTGACAGTGCGAAAATGAATTATTTCTCCCCCCTCAAATCTATATTCGGCAAGGAAGCATATCATAGTTTGTGCTAATAAGGATCAGCCCAGTTTGTGCTCTTCAAATGAATAAACATGTAACTTTAATCTTTGCAAAACTGTACGAGCACATCATCCAGAACCGCTGGGGCTGTTTGTTAATGTTTTGTTGAATATGCAAATTCTGAATTTGCCACAAAAGCCGATGCATCGTTTTTCTTTTTCTTTTTTGCAGCTGTACTTGTTTGTTTGTGCATATCACTTCTCATCCCTCCTTAAAAGAACAAATGTGTTGTTTAAACCCTGTTTTCTTCTCAAAGACATTGAATACAGCTGTGAGCGCATCATCCGAAAGCTGTTTTGTTCAACATTTCCTTAATTACAAAAGGAAGTTAAATTGTAAGCTCCACCTGAGGGGAGAAACATATTGACTTATTTAGGATCAAGCAGAGAGACATTGAGAGATGGGCATAATTATGATGGACGATGGGGGAGTACCGCCATAGTCTTTAGAGCTGTACTGAGGGTAAGGGTTGGTTGTGTTAATCTCCTGCGACTGGTCACAAGAGTGTGGGGAGATACTGTGTGGAAACATAAAAACAGATAAGCCTATTAGAGGACGGAGAAGGGGAACTCTAAAACTGACAGTCTCGGGGAAGACTGGCAAAAGCACATGTAAGAAAAGCAGTACTACAGTATGGTGCCTCGCTTTGAGCTCTACACTTCACTAAACACCAAACCAATCAGTCGACTTAAACATATGCAGTCTGATACAATAAATCCTGTTTCCCAGAGGTTAGAAATCAGAGCTGTGTTGAGGCTGGGTAAACTGTGTCTTACTCGGTTGCGGCCATGATGGATGGACATGGACTTAACCGTCTGTATCTAAAGAAGCAATCTCTATTCAGACCCAGCCTATCTGGTCTTTATTGTAGGTCAGTGGTCGGATTATAGCAGTAAAAGTGACAGATGTCTAAATAATGTATAAATAAGGAGATTCTTGGAAAGAAGGAGTCGAATTGAAATGGGGTAAAAGTGCGAGCTGCCTGCAGCTTTACAAAAAAGTGAGTTATACAAGAACATTTAGACTTTTAACCCAAAGTAAACACAGAATCAGGGGTGTGCAGTAACTATTGTACTAACTTTATCAGAGGTCTTTCTCTGAAGATACTTTGTCTGATTTAATCATCAAACAGATTCATCTCATATTGTGCTCAAATTACAACAGCAGAGCTGCAAAGTGCAAGGATAACATGACCCACAGAGCAACAGTGACCATATTCATGATGAAACATGCACCAGGTTAATAGAGTGGAATTATGCTTTGGGAGTAGAGAGGTGTACTACGAAGCTAAATTAAAGGGTTAGAGAGCTATGCCAAGTTTAAAGATTCAGATACAAGTTTTCTGTGCCATGAAGGTTTCTCTCTTTTTGACCTGGCTCAGTCACCATGGTAAATTTGTTTTACATGTTTTGGATTACAGTACAACTACAGGAACATAGAAAACACACCAACAATGCCTGTCAATCAATAAAATGCATCTGACTTTGATCTTTGACAAATTAAAGCACATTCCAATAACATTTAATGTTTAAATATATCCAGTTTAAAGTTTGCGAGCTGTCATGTTGGAAATAAACAATAGCACTGAGAGCATTAAAATTAAGCAATTAAAATTTTTATTTTTACCGCTTGGTTTGCAAATTAATATGAATGATTTTCTGCAGTATTGATCTTTTCTTTTCTTTTTTTCTTTCTTTTTTTTTGCCACAGTGTTGCATTTTACCATTTTATTTTTTATGTTCTTCATAGATTTTTATCAAAATTTTAATATCATCCTCTGATAACATACCCAACTGGAGAAGGGAGCACTCGCAAGGATCATTTTTGTGAAACTCCGTGTTTTTTTTGTTTTGTTTTTTGTGAGCATCCACAGAGCCTGAAGCAACAAGCCCAACTTAACAGAGAAAACTGATAACCACCATTGTGATTCCTTTTAATCTCAGACTGGGGGTTTTAGGTTTTGTCGAGTTAGCTAACGAGTAGAAAGCCTGGTTGAACTGGCTGACCTTCCTTGAACTTCCTTCGCAGTATACGCTTATGCTTTCAGTGTAGTTTTCAGTTTTGTTCATGTGGAAGCTCTTTTGTTTACATTTGCTGATTCACATTTGGATAGTTTTCCCCACATGTACATGTGTCAGTGTCACCAAAACTCCTGAAATTTTGGGACGTTTCCAGCAGCATGAGTGAGTGGTGATTTAATGGGTAATAACTGAAGTTGTCTTAGTGGTCATGCAAAGATATTTATTTTTTTCTAGAAAAAGGAGCAAAGAATTTACTGAATTTAATAACAAGGACAGGTGCTGTACTATAGCATATGTGTAAATCCACAGAGAGAGCTACAGAAATGTTGAACTATTTGCGAGGTGGTTACATTGTGGCGGGGCGTGGTCTGTGGCATGGCTGTGGGGGGGAGGCGGACGCACCTGAGCGGCATCAGCTCATCACGCCTCACCGGCTTAAAAGTGGAATGAACTAGGTCCTGTGTTGTTGTTGTTGTTGTTGTTGTTGTTGGTGTGTTCAGCTGGCAACTGAAAAGCTGCAGCCGTGTGTAAATTACGACAACCAGAATAAAGAATGCTGAAAAGTGTTGAAATGTGGTCGGGTCCGTCATGCATCGTTTACATACACATATTTACCTTTCAGAAATTCCAATGCTGTAAGGTTTCTGTTGAAACTGAAAAGATGAGAAGAATATGTTGTTTGAATTTCATATATTAAAAAAATCTCTATTGTGTTGTGTATGTTTTACCAAACGTTAAAAAGCTCATACTGAGCTGATGCATTGAATAAAAAAAATATCCACCCACACTCTAAATTGAGTCTGCCTCGATGCCGTTGCACTCAGCCTCCCAAGGATGACTGCCATTCTTTTAGGTTTGATGACACAGACTTCTTCATCTTAAGAACCCCTAAACACAGCTCAAATTTCAATGGTGTTTTGCAGCTGTCATTCACCTTGGAGCTTTGGTGAGCCATTTGAGGTTTATGAGCTGCTTTGCTATTAGAAGCAGTTTTTCCTTCGACCCATTCAGTTGCTGTTAGGCTGAGTGAAAAGAAGAATGGGGCTGAGAGCAAATATCCACAAACTGCTTCACAGGGGTGATTAGACTGTTGGTATTTCGGTCCTTTTGCCTAAGTGTTGTTTACTGCTGTGGATCTGCAGTGTTTTCTCTGAGGTGTTGTGACAGTGTGGCAGATCCCACTGTCTGTGGCTGGCGAGACAGCAGATGTGGCCACTTGTTTCTGCCAGCTGTGTTTAAAATAATCAGAAATATGTGTGGACAGAAGCCTGTACACATGGTACAATCTGCAGCTTCAAACTGCACTTCTGTCTGTGTGGAGCTTTGAATTAGTCGATGGCATCATAACATGTGTTGTGCAGTGAGCTGAAATGTTTTAAAATTTTGACGTAAGGTGTAGATTGGATTTTTCTTTTTGGTTGATGATTCTCTCTAGAGTCATCTTTACAAACCATCTTTCTCATGTAGTCATGTGGTCTGTTGCTACAAAATAAACCTCAGCCTCAGTGAAGCCTCAGTGTAGAGCTCCTGAGCTTCTGTATGCATTTTCTACTCTTTTCTTTGAGAATTATTCATTTTAGAAGGGTTCTCGTCATGGACAAAATAAAGAGGAGGAATGGTTATTGTGGCAAATAAGTCTCCGAACAAATGTATAACATAAGAGTAGGAATGTACTGACAATCTGCAAGGTGAATTCTTTCACTGGTTCTTTTTCCTCCCAGCGTTTCTTCCCCTTCTTTTATCAGAGTTAGTTTTGATTTTCTAATCAGTCCCTGGTTTACTGTCTGTTATCTGGCTGTGGCCAGTTTTGTGTTTGACACAAGGACTGCATGCGCCTCAGCTGGAACAGATTTTGATTGGGTGTCAGATTTCTCTTATCTATATCATTGCTGCAACACTAGATGGATAGCTCATGCATTATCAGACTGATTTAATTCCCTAGCACACTACTGTTTACATACTTGCAATCACTTTGTTACACAGAGCAACAGTGAAAACATCTTGGCTAACTATCAGTGAGGTGCTTTGTGCGATGTAACATGTTGTAATGTCTCCACCAGTAGTCTTGTTATTTTTTTTGGGGGGGGGGAGTGCTGAAAGAAAATAATGTGTCTCTGGCTGCTGTTAGATGAGTTTAAAATACTTGGATTGAACCATCCAAAGCAGCTGACAGCGCATGAGAGAACTGAAGAAGAGAGTGCATGGCGGAATGGGTGGAGATGACATAAGGACAGCAGCAAGAGTGAAAGCGAAGAAGTACATGTTGGTAGTGAGACCTGCTGTGATGTATGGTTTGGAGATGGTGGCATAAAAAGACAGGTGGCTGAGACGGTGCTGGCAAAGTTGAAGTTGTTGAGATTTTCACTGGGAATGACCAGAATGGACACGATTAGAAATGAGTACATCGGAGGGACAGATCAGGTTCAGCGGTTTGGAGACACAGTTGGAGAGGCAAGGCTGAGATGGTTTGGACATGTGTGTGTATATTGGACAGAGGGTTTTGAATATGGAGCTGCCAGGCAGGAGAAAAAGAGGACAACCTCAGATGAGGACAACATGCAGAGGGTTGGTGTGACAGAGGATGTTAGTGGTAGGGTGAAAAGAAAAAGGAAAGGATTTTATATACGATTGACGCCCCTGCAAGAGCATGTAGTTACTTTTGTATGTTAAGATTTTACATGCAAGGCCTGGCACCGAATCAGGAGTGAGCCGAGGGGGGTCACCTTGTTGTGTCGGTGTAACAAGAGTTACTCCAAACTTCACTGGCAGGGGTATTCTGCACAGTGGGCATGCGGAATAATTAATATATACTGTAATTACATTTTCTTGGTAATAATTACTAACCTTAACCTCAGAAACGTTTCCATTGCATGACTTTTAGTTATAATTTACAATGGTTGTGTTTCTCAAGTTGGCTGACACTGACTGACTGTAGTCGACAGTGACAGTCGGTCCAGCTGAACTGGACGGTGCTGCCTTCTGAAGCACTTATCTAACAAATAATATGGTTTCCTGTGCAATTTTACCACCAGGACATCCAACAGTCTATAACTTCTGTTCCTTTTTTTCAGTGGGTTAAATTCTAGTGTTTAAAACTGTTTATAAGCAGCACTTCAGGCGGGTTTCTGTGTCTGTTTTGATGGTTCTGTACACTCTGCGGATGCACCTTACAAACCAAGGTAGCTGGTGTTACCTGATAACGTCTTTCTTAAATATGTTCCCTTCTGGTTTGTTTCAGGAAAAAAGGTGGTGACAGCCATTTTATTAGACCTTGTTTCAGCGGGTGATGTCATAGAGGCAAAGTCAGTCTCTTATATACAGTATGTTGGTTTTAATCATTAAATAAGATTTCTTTCACCACTGGCTTAATGCGAAATATCTGTGGTGACAAAAAGTTAAGATATGTTTATTAAGAGTGCGCTTTCTGCCAGTGTGTGACTGAAAAGGCACGGATCTATCAGAGGTCACACTGATGTGTCTTCAGTCGCTGCAGGTATGATCTGCTTCTTTATACAGGCTGTGAGAACTGCAGTTCTGCCAGAGACGGCAGTGAAATACGTTAAGTTAACATCCTGCTTACAGCCCGACAAAAGAGTGTGGCTTCTCCAATGCTTATTATATTTTCGTGATCCTTTGGCTCTGCTACTTGACTGAATAGACACCTTGTTATGAAACAGTGCCACTGTGAGAGGAAGTCCAATCATTGTTCAAGTGTTTACTTTAAGCCTGCCATTCCCGCTGCCCCGGCTGTTTGATAGCCTGGGAATAAGGTTGTTGCTGCAGTCCTGATTTGTTTATTCATGTTTACAGAACTCTTCATAAATGCATAATCAGTGATTTATTTTATTTTTTGTTTTGTTTTTGATTTTTCTCTGAATCTCCATGAAGCAGGTGTTGAAATCTGGGCACGCGTCGGTCAGTGGATGAAGATGGGAAAGATGACTAAGCCTCTTGAGTTTTGTGCCAGAGAGGAAAAATCTTTTCATCAGAGGGATGATTTTGATAATCTGCACTGGAATAAGACCAGAAAATCACTGTATTAAATTCTGCAGAGCATTTATTTGTGTTTTGCACTCAAATGAAAGTTTCAGACTGGACAGTATTTATCCATTGTAAAAAGAAAAAGAAAATACAGCAGGACATTACTTTGGATGTAAGTATGATGATCACTGATATCATAAAAGCTCCGATGAGTTTTTTATTATCCGCCCTGCTCTTACGACATCTGTTTAATCCTGAACATTATTGCCCTTATGGGGTATTAACATCTTTAAAATTTCCCTCTTTTGGTGACCATCTGCTTTTATGAGGCCATTGTATCTCCGCAATAGCCGAGCTTTCCATTTGTCCTTATTACCTTCCGTAAAAATCAAATATTTAAGAGGTGTTATAAAAGTTCACTCGCTGTTTGAGGACTCCTGATATCTATTTGGCATTAAAAGTGTGCACGATGCAGTTGCTCATAAGCACAAAGAGCCACTTAGCTTTACCGGGGAAAATTTTCAGTGCAATATAACACAAGCTTTACAACTCTAATAATGGATTGCTGTGAATGCTAGGTTGGTGTCGTTTTATCACATCATATCTTTTTTTTTTTCCTTCGCTTATTTCTGTAAATACGTTTAAAACACGTTAGGAATGCAGCTCGGGAGTGAGGCTGGTGCACTGGGAGGCTGTGATGGCGACAATAAAAGGATTGCAAACAAGGAGGCGCAATAAAAGTAAACATGTGGCAGTCAGTGTTCGCTTAGCAGCTGATTGACATCACCTGCATGCTTGAAGTGCAGGTGCCTTAGTGCAATGTGTTACTGACTTTGGTATAACCATCTGTTAACATCAAAGTACACTAATGGTGTTATATTGCTGCTAGCAGAACTGTTGAATCATTAAATTCGGGCATATACTTGACCCCTGGAGTGGTAGCATACGGTCTACTCCAGCAGCCCGCACCATGCTCCTTTTGTTCAGGGATCTCAGGGCTCGGTGCCACTTAAAGGTTGTGTATTATAATTTCCCCTAAGTACAGTGTGCTGCAAAATCATGAATGAATAAACAAACAAGTTAACACCGAGTAAAGAAAGAGTGCCTGTCATCCTAAGCTGTTGTGTCATTGTTAGAACCCACACTGGCACACAAACACACAGCCACAATGGAAGTGCAGTCAGGTGTGTAACTCAATAAATGTAATTTTGTTTACACACGCAGCCATGCACGCACACGCGCACACACACACACACACACACACACACAACCCCCCCCGACAATCCATCTTTATCACAAAAAAAATATGTGAA
>VVHJ01063555.1:0-10638 GCA_015107715.1 Tylochromis polylepis | reverse complement strand
GAGGCAGAGTGCAAGCTGGTAGCTTAATCTACTTCTTGGAGGAACTGCAGCGAGTTTGGCCGAGGTCAGTCTACAGTCAAGGAAGAGAAGCTGCTCCCATATTATCATCCATCTAGTGTCATCACATTTCCATTTTTTTGTTTGTTCCTCAAGGACACACACTATTCAGGTTACAATGTGCCCCATTCTGTCATCCCAGTGAGTAAACAGTTTGCTTGTTTGGTTTTGCTAATTTGGTCAATTTGTTCCAATACACTTTATCACACTACACTATATTTTATACTATTACTGCCATTCAAACGAATGTCCACAGCAATATACTTGGTACCAAACACACAAGGAAGTATTTCCCAACCAACTGAGGATTATATATTTTTTCCTAGCAACTGGTGGTTGCTGGTGGCTCAAGTCCCGTTCGTGCATGACTTTAGCGATCCTTTCCCCAAAGACTGCCATTAACCTCCACCAACTACACCCAAGCGGTTGGGGAATAATCATTTTTCCCCTCACGACTGGTGGTTACTAGATGGTTGCGTATGGGTCTCTCAACCTGTGTGACTAGAGCCTGCATTGTCACCATAACTGTTACACTTCCAAAATGGCTGACAAAGCTACTCATGTCTGCAAAATCTCACTAAAGATGCCAAATAAATGGACAGAACCATCTGCTCTGACAATACGGGGGGAATAGAGTTTCTTTCTTTGAGTTTAGCTATTGTCCCTTTAATTTCCCTGTTTACCATTATAATGATTTGCTCTGCTAATATAAATGGTAATGGTAAATGAACTGGTTCTTATATAGCGGGAGATACATGGGCATGTAGACTGGAGCAGCCACAGAGCTACAGCTACCCCACCTGGTTGAGTTCTCTGTAATTTGGTTAGATAAGCTTGCTGAGCTAAGGTTTTGTATCCTTAAGCAGTATTTTTGAATATTGTTCTGTTCTCTTTCACATGCCCATTTTTTCCCATTAAATAGCCTGTTTTCATTGTCATTTTTTTCCCCCATCATTTTTGTCCAACTTTGAAGCTCACATAGATGTGTGTTGTTGTGTCACATAATCTTCAGGGTTTTTTTATGCCATTTTTGGAAATTTGTATAGCCACCAGTAAAATTTTCCTTATAGATGAAATGTATTTACAATAACTGTTGATTACACTTCCACCATATACTGCACTGCAGTGCTGCAGTTCATTATCATTTGACATCAGTAACCACATGCTTGAGCCATATAACAATCTATTCTGACGGGTTTAATCAATATTAGTAACCTCTCTGTCTGATACCATCTCCTTCCTTATGATCATAATGCTGTCAACAGATGAACTGAATCTTTTCATTCAAATTTTATTTGTGTAACCTCAGGACAATACTATTAAGGAAAAAACAGGCAATGCAGCTGAGGTGTCAGTTGTAATTCTGAAAGAAGGAATGTGTCAGTCTTTTTTGGCGCCACACTGTACCGTGTCGAGTTGTTGACTCATCTGTCACCTCGTGTCATTTTTTCAAAAGTTTCAAATGAACACACCACAGAGCTAAATGACAGCTGGTCATGACCTGCAGTATAGTCCTCACTTCCTTTGCCTGAGCAAGCAACATTTTGTTAGATGTCTGTCAATGAAAACACTCTAATTAGAATACAACTGTGAGAATAAGTATGACAGACTATTTCCTTGCATAATTACAGTGGTATCATGATCAGCCTGTGACCTAACCAATTCTCTAAGCCACAAAAAAAAAAAAAAAGCATCAAAAACTATTCAAAACGGCCACAACAGATGACAGCTTGTGGTGTTTTGAGTCATGCCTCTAACAGATGTTTGGATAAATGATCATTATCATGCAAACTAGTATAGATGATCTCAAGTGCAGCTGACTCAGTGTCAACCTTTAGAGCAGAGAAGCAATACTGGACAACTTGAGCACACATGAAATATACCGATTGATTGATAAAAGACTTTTGCAGGCAATGAATCTATAGAAAATAGATGCTTTCTGAGTAACTCTTTGAGCACACCTGACATTAAGCCAATGACACAAGCATCAATACTGATGGAAAGGTCAGAAAGGTTTGCATTGACCTCATTTAGAGTAATGGTTTGGATGCAGAGCTCCTGAACATGATTTAGTATCGTTCGTGAGGCCTCAGGCACAATGAGTAACTAACTGCAGACATCCTTTAAGGCTGCAATCATATTAGCCTGTTCCAAAGATACCAAAGACCCTGCAGCTACAATGAGGTTTGAAATTAACACCACTGACCGTGAAAATGCTCAGAAATCTAACACTTCAGCAGGTAGCGCAGAAGTAGAATCATTTTCAGCTGATATTTTATTCTCAGCACTTCAAGTGGTCACTTCAGGTGACAATAATTAAAAATCAATATTCAGGTGATTTATTCCAGGAGTCATTAATCTTTCAATTATTACTACAACTATCAAATATTAGAGGAACACTTCCACCTCCAATGTTTCTAGACCCCAAATCAACAAATGCATGAGTAACTAGCAACTAAAATTAAAATATCAGCAATTTATTATATTGCTGGTACCAATAAACCAGCAATGTTTTGGTCATTTTGTCTGAAAAATAAACAAATAACTGACTAAAAAATTACACCAAACAAGTTATATATAGCATAAACACAGCTTGGCACAATCAACCTGTCTATTTTTCCACATCTGAAATGGTGTGAATATAAAAACAATACTTCGTACATAATATTTTTACTGCTTTTCAGTGTAATGAACAGTTTCCAACTCACACAGAAAGTAAGAAATGGATAGACATACTCTAAGTCTGTAACTCCAGCTAACTAGTTTGCAGCCGATAGTAGTAACCAAAGCATTGCATACAGACCTAGCCTCGGCAGGGAGTATATCCCTAGTGAGCATACATGACACAGCAGAAAAGCCGGCCATGGACGCAGACCGAGAACCCAGCTGCACACCAAAACAGCCAAGGAATGAGGCAATCAAGAAACTGGAAACAATCAAGAAACAAACTGGAAAATTAATAAGAATCAAGAACAATTTTCAGTGTTTCTTATCTTAACTTCATCCATTTTCTTACACTTTTCAGGGGTTCAGTGGAGCTGGAGTCTACCCCACCTCTGAGAAAGGTTGCCAGTCTGTCACAGGGCTAACACAGAGACAGATTCATTCACATTCAGACCTATGGCCAGTTCAATCAACCTAATAATTAACCTAACATGCATGTCTTTAGACTGTGGAGAAGTGCAGACCTTGCAAACTCCACACAGAGAGGCCCCAGCTATGAGGTGATGGTGCTAACCACTGCACCACTCACACAGGCTGTGGTGATGGTACTGTGTGATCGATCAGTGGAGTTTAATTATTTGTGTGTTTCGAATGTGCTGAGTGAATATTTATCTATATCCATCAATATTAAACCACAATAACTCAAAAACGAATTGTTAATAATAATTACTGAATAATAACAATAATAATAATAATGAAGAAGAAGAAGAAAGTTTGACTTTTGTTTTGTTTTACAAAAATATATGTAAAACCAGTGTATTTGGTAGCCAAGGTAAGTGTAAGAGAGAACTCGGGAGAACTCAGCAGCGGTTTATCTGGTTTATACATCAACACCTCTTGCCAATATGTGAGATAAATTTAATCAGTACCATTTTAATCTTTATTTAAAAACTCTTTATCTAACGAAGCTTTTCCTATCTCTTATTGTTTTGTAAAGAATCCTTGGTTTCTTGAAAAGCGCAACACAGATCTAAGTAATAATAATAATAATAATAATAATAAATTGTCTGACAAAACACTTGATGCAAACATGTAAAAAAAAAAAATTACCTTATGCTTACTACAGGTACTACAACCTAAAAGAAATAGCATTCAGTTTAATTTCGAAATGATTAATCTCCTTTTCTTTACTTTTGCTCGAAACTGAGCAGCCATCATTGCAAAAATGACACAAAGTGTTAAATTAGTGAGTAGTATACAGCGTGAGAAGCAAAAACTAGGCCAAAAACAAAGCATCGGTCTGAATAAACCAGCGATAAGAGAGGCAGAGCAAGATCAGGTGAAGTAATTGAGCCTCTTGTATTTGGGCTGCTGTCCCAAGCTGGAACACCCATTCAGTCACTGTCTCGGATTACAATACATTTCAAAGCAAATAATACTTTCTAGAGCTACTGAAAGTCTACTCTCTTTTCTTCTGGCAATGACAGGCAGAGCAAAATTGCAGCATATTTTGTCTTGTTAAAAATAAATTTTGGGGAAAATGCTAACTGGGTCACAGTGCGCTATGTGGTTGTGTGAAGGAAATAATATGTATGACAGAAAATAGAAAAGGGTTTTTTTTCTATTTTTTTGGTAAGGAGGACAAATAATGAGTTTACTTATCTTTAGAAATCTCAGGTTATAAAACAGTTCCCACTGGTATGATCACACATTTCACCATTACATTAACAGCAGAAGCAATCAACATTGTCTCGTTTTTGTCAGGTGTGTTTTTACATCAAGTGGGTTTGTTTGCAAAAGGCTGAAATTACTGAACTGAAAAGTGACTCTCCATACCACACCAGGGCTATTGTTTTGTCCATGTAAGCAGGAGGTTAAATATGATAAAGCAGAACTGATATTATAAAGGACTCTGTACAAGACACACCTCTTGACTAGACCTTAACTCAATATCAGCAATATTCCCTTGTGGTTTTTTCAGGTTTCTTAAAAGATACTGAAACACGACTCTGTTTAGACTGGCTCTTTTGTTTTATTAATCCAAGGAGCAGTTTAAAGGCATTCAAGAGAGATCTGATGAAGTGTCAAGAAACCTGTTTGGTATTTGGCAATGAATAAGGATACTACCAGCTAACTAACAGTAGTGTTTCAGGGAAAAGTTAACTGATACAGGAATAAGCCAGGAAAGACAACCAGTGGTCCCTGTATAGTAAAGGTTAAATGAAATTGTACTTTACAATTTCATAGAACCTGAAAAGCGAGAAATACATTTTAAAAAATGGAAGGCAAAGGTGAACTTTCAAGGAGATGACTCATCAACGGCACATTACATTGCTTTTAATAACCACTTAGGGCTTTAACAGAAACTGAACAGAAATAAAAACCACCTTATATTTAATCATGCTTGTGGTATTTGTGTAATTGTGCTAAAAAAAAAAAACAGACTTCATCACCTTTTTTACAACAGGGTAAAAGCAGTTAAACATCCTCCCACTACAACCCATGAACTTACACAGTATGACTGTGACAAGATGATAAGCTACTCTGATTAAAAATTAATTTTCAAAAATGCTCAACATTTTAAGGTCAGAGCTTCCAGCTTGTAAGGATGCACCACTTTTCTTTTTCATATGACAGCAAACTTATAACTTTTGTATTATGGACTGTTTAACATTTTACAGACCACAAATACCACTGAGCTTACCTTTAAATATGATTGCACTGTGTACCACTAAAAGCGTCTACACGCTGGATTAAAAGAAGATGTAGGTCAACACCTACATAGATTTTGAAGTAGGTTAAATGGGGGGGAACAATTAATTAACTGAAATGAAATATAACGTGACTGACACGATGTAAGCGCCTTGAGGCGACTATTGTTGTAATTTGGCGCTATATAAATAAAATTGAATTGAATTGAATGTTGTGTACTTACAAAACGAAGAAACGAATTAAAAGCGAATAAAATATAAAGAAAGTGTCTTGTTTTAGTTTTTGTTATTGTTTTTAATTGTGTCAACAAAACGAGGATAATTGAGCATACTGACTTCAGATTAAGTCTACCTTTTAACATGTTAGCATTTTGCTTATACGCAAACTGCCTACTTTTTGATAAAATACACATAAAAAGGGCGGCACCGTTCTCATTTCACTAACGTTTCTCTTTCATCTGTGAACAGACGTGTGGGTTAACAGTCATTTGGTGACGGCTGAAACTCATATTTGCCTCAGTATCACAGTGGTATACTCACACAGAGATGAATGTAACTGCAGCGTGGGATCCTGCTTCTATCACTACCTGCAAACTTTCTGCTGTCGTTGCTATCCAACACTCACCGTTTCTAGGGAACTGTTGCCGGGCAGAGCGCTCTCGGACAGCGCGAGCCCACTTCTCTGCCTCCTCCAGGTTAGCTTGCGGGTCCTGGAGCGAGGCAAGCCGAAAGCCCTGCTCCACTCTCTGCCGCGATACCCTGGAACTCATCCACCGCCGTTTGAGCGGGTAAAAGTAGGCGACTAAGTACGCTGCCGTATCCGCACTGTCATTTCCCCGGTAAGCCCGGCAGCCGACACAGTCCTTCAGACTGAGCACCACCTTGTTCCGTCCGACAGGTGCCGACGTGAGCCTCTGGACGACGAGGTCCTTCTCGGTCAGGGTGACGGCACACCTGCCTTTTCGGTTACTGGTCCCCGTAAATTCCCCGTACAGCTTCACCAGGCTGGTGTGCACCAATTTAGCTCTGCACTGATCCATCCTGAACGGACGCCGGACTGGAGAGACCGGTACGCGGAGGGGGTCCGGAAAAAAGCAGCCACACAGTCACATAGCTAACCGCTCTGAATGATGCGAGCAAAGTAGACCGGAGGACTGACAGGCTGCTGCTTTCCGGACCTCTGTGAAGACTGACGAAATCAAACGCTTCATATCCTGTGACATTCCAAAATAAGAGCCCCTACACTGAGAACACTGAAAGCGTTGCAGCTCCTTGTGAGACGATAGCTAAGGTTTCTCGTTATCATTATTTAGGAATTGCCAGGGTTTAATAAATCGTTTATAGTCAGAAAATAAAAACTTGGATATTACACTGAATCGCAATATTAATATAAATTAAATTATATAAACACTACAAAAATGTAAGTTTGTTGTTTTGTTGTGCAGGCATTTCTATTATTTCATGGATCATATGAATAAATGAAATCCTAATTTTAAAAGTATTTTCAAACTAATAACAAGATAAAGATAAAATAACTTTAATTAATGACTAAAAGTTTAATAAAAAAAAACAATAAAATGTCTCTAAAAAGTAAGATATTCCAATAAAATGTACATTTTTTTCCCTTTATTGCCAGCTATTTTAAAAACAAGTTTCTGCAATCGGAAAATTGCGTTGCTTGATCAACTTAAATCAAAAATCTTTTATTTTTTGTTTCGTTTTTACCAACTTTTTATTTATGCGATTTCATAGATAATCGCATTTACAGTCCTGGTGAAATCAGAGCCTGTATTGCTTTAACTTTATTCAGGTCCGTGAAACATGCACATTTATTTATTTATTTTTCCAGATATACTGTCATCATCCGCTGTATATGATGTGTATTACGCAAAATCCAGCTTTTATTTTTAATACATCCCCTAATTTGTCGGTGTTTTTCTCTTTGTCTGTCGCTGGCTTCATATTCGGGGACTGCAGTTTTCATTGAACTTTGCTGTGCAGTAGTTTTACCCAGATGCAAAAGTCGCAGTATGCTGCCCCCTGGTGTTTATAAGAGTAAAGTAACTGTGTAAAATGAGAAAAAAAAATCCCTGATCAAATAAAACTGATCTCAATAACAATTACGAACGCGTTTGCTATATAACTATTATTCATGAATGAACGAAGACTCACAGATGAATAATAGACACTACTATGCAGGATACTACGGGTTGTGTAATTAAACGCAAACATAGAACAGATGCACATCTGTCATCACTGTCATCACAACAGAAAGCCACTGACCACTGAGGCATCCAGTAAGGCAGGTTTTTAAACAAGCACATGAAGAATAACTCAAGAGTTAAAAAAGAAACTACCTGCACAACTGTTGTTATATGGTATTAATGTGTTGTAATACTTTTAAATTTTGTATTTACTTGTCTTGAACACACTTATAGAGAAATGTTTAATATGTTTTTTTATGTTTCCTTTGGAGGCTGTGCACTGTAAAAAATCATCTACAAATTTTATACCAAGTTACTGTAAAACATTTATAGTACTTTTACAGAATTTTAATTTATAGTATTATTATTGTAATTTATATACCTTTCCAGAATGTAAAAAAAAGAAGAAAAAAAATAAATAAATATAAAAATCACATAGCTCGCCGATAAAATAGTTAGGGACATCGCTGCTTTGAGTGGCAGCTTGTTAAATAAATAATTTTTAAAAAATTCTTTCTTACAACCTGGCTTCTTTCATTAATGTTTGTGGACATTCATTCATGCACAGCTCTCTTACGGTCCCGCCACACCATTTCAGTCAGGTTAAGGTCTTTACTTTCACTGGGCCACTGAAACACCTTGAGGTTTTTTAGCCAGTCTGTTGTAGATTTGCTGTTATGCTTGGGATTGTTCCCAGTTTTGGCTTCACAATTGACCCTAGAATACTTTAGTACGTGGATGAGTTCATGATCGGCTCCATGACTGCAAGGTGTCCAGAGGTGTCCAACTGTGCAAACCAAAGACCTGGGCAGTTCACTGGTTACCGCTGTTACCTCTCTGCAAAAAGTTACTGTTTGGGTTTTCAAGCAGTCCGAAGTGTTAGTCCTGTGATAGGCAATCATCCTCAGGTCACCAGTCTAAGTGGCTAAGAAAATGAATGGATGGATTAAAAAAAAAAAAACGGGTTTAGCTCAAATATCCCTTTGTGGGCTGAAACACAGAAACAGAGAGGAGGTCTAAGAGTCTAATTTCATCTGAGACCACTTGTGAAGAAAAATGCTGAATAATTATTGTGGATTAAGGATGCAGCCTTTAATCTTATAATAGCTTTTGGGGCCATTTGGGCTAAGCCAAATTTAGTTGTGACCACAGATCTGTTGGAGGTGGGTCTCACGTGATGTGATGCATTAGACACATAGTTTATTTTGTTTTGGGTTTTTTTTGTTTGTTTTCTGCTCTCTACGCACTCCAAAGGGAAATATTTGTCTCTTTTGCTGCTGTACTCATTTAAACTGCCTGTCTTTGTGTCTGCTTTATGGTCAGTGCAGAGCAGGCAGTCTATAGATCTACTGATGCCTCTTTACTGACACAAACCTTCTGGGGAATGCACATTTGTAAAAACTTTAAGAAAACACCTGAGAGTGGATTCCCAACATGAAGAAAAAGCTACCATCATAGTATTTTTCATTTTACCTTGGCACTGGTGTTTCTGTAAGCTGTAACAATTGGTTATGGCTGAATTGTGGTTTTGGGGAGAGCACAGGAGACAGACCTTTTGCATTCTGCATTTGATAAGATAATATGGTGAAGTTGTAGCCCATGCTTTCTGAAGCATCTCCCATGAGCTGGATTGGTTCTCGTTCTGGCACTTCTAATGCACCACATGGCCAAGCTGTCCCCACAACAGTTCAGCAGGCCTGTGATCTGGCAACCACACAGGCCACTGCATGACAGAATAACAGCTCACTGCTTCTTCTCTAAATAGTTCCTGCATAGTTTGAAGCTGTGCTTTGGGTCATTGTCCTGTTGTTTGAGAAAACTGTCTCCAACAAAGTGGCAGCCACAGTGTTTTGGCAAAGGTTTGCAAAATGGAATGACAGACTTTATTGTTCAAGATCAATTTTATCCTGTGCATAACTCGCACTTCACCACCAAACAGTCACATTTCCTCCATCACCCTCATCAAACGGAGTCCAGCACTCATCCAGTGTCCGTTTATGTTTTGCCACATTTTGATCCAAACAACTCCAACTTTTATCAAAGATCCTCCATCCAATGTCTGTGTTCTTTAACTAACTTAATCCTTTCCAGTCTCAGATATGGCCCATTTTGCAACGTTACAAGTCCAGCATCCAGAACCCATCTCATCAGTGCTGATTTTGAGTCATGATTCACTGGACAAGGACACAAATGAAGACTCTGGAGACAGGTAGAATTAACAAAAAGTGAGCAGTTTAATGAGACAGCTTATGAAAGTCCACAAGGGCACAGAAAGGAACCCACAGGGCCGGATAAATGGCTGAACAGACACTGAGACAAAGAGCAAAGGAATGACAGGACTATGGCCCTTTCCCAAAACCTAGGATGCTTCCTATGTAGCATGCTTCCTCCGCGCTCCACGTAGGAAGCGTATGCCGACGAGCGAGGAGTGCGGAAGTGCGAGGCTGAGAAATGGGACGGCCTACCCTTCATATGTGCGTCACCAGTGTAATAAACACAGCCGTCTGCTCCGTGCTCCCTAAAATATAACAGGATATTTAACTATGTAATAATTATAAATATCGTACAACAGGAGTAAATCCTCGACCATCTCACACTTCTGTGTAATTGGTTTCCTGTCTGACGTTTGTACAGCATATTCAGCTGTGTGACAACTATAACTTTGATCTCAGCCAAAGCGATTTACTCAGGAACAAAGAAAACACTGAAAAAGCCAGACGATAACATGTTCAAGTCATCTAAGTGACTCATATATCATGTTTAACCTGAGTAGCGAAAAACCGCGGGGGGGTCTGAAAGCGATGCACCGGGAGTCCGGTGTTTCGCAGGCTCTAGTGAGCCATCTCCGAAAGCGTCAGAGCACTTTTGCAAATATGTGATGTCTTGATGAATCGAGCAGATATTTGGAGTTTACACAGCTACATTCTTGTTTGGAAATATCTTAGAAGTTTATGTTGTGACCCAGAAACTTGCATCTGCAAATGTAGATGTCCTCCACCGTC
>VVHJ01063554.1:0-30929 GCA_015107715.1 Tylochromis polylepis | reverse complement strand
ACATTTAATTAGCTCCAGGGGTTAGAAGATAAAGAGAAAAGAATAGTAACCTAAGATTTAAACATGAAAGAGGGGCTATGCAGACACACCAAGGTAAACTCAGAAGGTTCTCTGTGATAAATGGGGCCTTCAACACTATTTTTGATGTCTCCTGTCAAGACACCATGTCGAGAATGGTGTGGTCCACCCCTTTCAAAAGTAGGAGTACATCTCAATCAAAGGTCCTTAAAGTAATTAACTCTTCAAGTTAAAATTTGGTCCTGTGGGCAGTTGTAAAATGTCCAGAATGCTATGACCATCTATAAAGGACTGTAGTTGTAAAAGTATGATGATTTTTTTTTTTCCCCCCTAAAACTGTAGAAATGAATGGAAGTTTTCAAATAGGTCTAAAAATAGATCAAACAAAAGCATCCAACTTTTTTATTTTAATCAGTGAGAGTACCAAAGCTTGTTTAAAGTAAGTTGAGCCAATTCAGTTTAATTTATACAGCACCAAATCACAACAACAGTCACCTCAAGGCGCTTTATATTGTAAGGTAGACCCTACAATAATACATACAGGGGAAAAACCCAACAATCATACGACCCCCTATGAGCAAGTGTTTTGGTGACAGTGGGAAGGGAAAAACTCCCTTTTAACAGGAAGAAACCTCCAGCAGAACCAGGCTCAGGGAGGGGCGGCCATCTGCTGCTCCAAATACCACCTACAAATACTCACAGTAACACCTCCGCACTCTCATCACCTGCACAGCTGAAACTCTAAGGACTCATGAGACTAATGAGCTTTGATCTGAGACCGCAGATCAGTCTGAAATCTTCATCACACACAGGATCTTTTCAGACTCTTCAAACCTGCAGTAGGGAATGATGACATGTAGATTTATTGTACCAGAAGTACTGATGCAGTACTTCCTTTTCTCAGTATAACAACCACAGAAGGACCGGAGGTCAGAGCTCTCTGATGACACGTGTTTATAACTGTAAGGATATTTTTTTTAAGCATTTTGTGAACAGAGATTAGAACAGAGTTCTTATATTTTCTTTATTTTGGTGAAGTATAATAACTGTGAGGACGTAGTGACTGCGCTCTGCTGGAGTTTAAGCTTGATGAAGATCGGCTGTGTTTAATGTACACTTTCTTTTCCAGATGTCAGGCTAAATGTGACAAACCTGCTCTTCGCTATGTGACATAACATTAAAAAAAAAGGAAAAAATATTTTTAAAATAAATACGAGTAACACTGTCAGATCAGGGGATTGAAGCGCATCTGCAGATGTTTTTCATGCTCTGCGGGTACAGTTGTCCTTCCAGATGTTTCGGCGGTGAGACGGTGACCCTGAATGTAAAGGGGTCGAGCATGCGGCGTGGACCTCGCGGGCTGCCGGGTCTTTGTGAGTGCTCGCTGCAGTGAAGCTCTGTGTCAGCACAGTGGGGCTGTGATGGTAAAGACTCATCAGCAGTTTGCAGAGAAAGCAGCTGAACCAGCTGCTGCTGCAACAATGGAGACGGAGGCTTTGTTCAGAGGCAGCTGAAACCCGAAAACACCTCCAGCTCTGCAGGAGGAAGCGCACAAACAGCCACGCACGCCATTTTAAAGGCTGAACACGGGCTCGAAGGATGAGTAGTCTGCGGATCCATCGCAGCCTCCGCTTTTCTGATATCTGAGCAGACGCTCGCGCCGCTAACAGGACGAAACACACTGCACCAAACCGTGAATCGCACAAAGCCAAAGAATAAATTCCTTCAGGAATAAAAATGGAATAACTAAATGTGAAAGAGTAAAAATCTCACTTTTACATCAAACATTTGATAGTTTGGTGTTTTTCTTTGTCCTGCTTGAGCTTTGAAACAAAACCTCTGACATCACCGTGGTTCAGAGGAAATGTTTAAAACACATAATCTTGATCTAATGTATAAATGACTGCGGTAAGTGCACCTCGCTGTTAACTGCAGCCCTGACAGCAGCCTCCAAGACCAACCTCTTTTTGTTTCTTTTTTTTATTTCAAGCATTGCTTTTCCTATCAATACTCATAAATCTGTCTGACCCCGCTCTTTGTTTGGCCCCGCCTTCTGCGCCCCAGTCCAGAGGAACATGTTGGACTTCCCGCAGCACGTGTCTGCCTGTAAGGAGGTGCGAGCGGCAAGCACCGAGGCCGACAAACGCCTGTCCGAGTTCGACGTGGAGATGAGCATGAGGGAGGATGTCTACCAGAGGATCGTCGCTCTGGAGGTGAGATGATGTCACAGTGCAGTCAGTCTTTCCAGGAGTCAGCCAATCAGGAGGAGGACAGCTTTTAGGAAGAGATGGGGGGGTTTAAAGATAGGGTGCATGAAGAGGGAGGTTAAGGTAAAGGAAGATTATTTTGCAGAGCTGCTGTATTGGTTTTATTCTGTTACTGAATAAAGCCCATTTTTACACCCTGCAGCTCTTTCATATGAAACGTGTGTAACGTGAACATGAAGACAAAGAGGAATACAACCTCTGCCACAGGAAGGCTGGCGGGGAGTCACACTGCTCTGAACACTGCCAACCTTCCAGCTCTGCTCTGCTGCTCTCTGAACTTCCTGTTGTGTTTGTGTCTGCAGAAGAAGATCAGCCCTGAAAGCCTCACCGCGGAGTCCAAACGGTACATGGAGCGACTGATCAAACTGGGGAAGAGGAACGGCCTCCACCTGCCCAAAGACACGCAGGAGGTAGCGGCTTCCTTTTTTTCTAACCTTTATTTAAAGGCTCTCGTGTACAAACCCCCTACTTTGACCAGCGTCTTCGACCTGCAGCAGATGTAGAGCTGAGAGAGGAAACATCTCCTTACGTACTGCTGAGATGGTCAGGTGACAGATGCACCTGTTGTCCTGTGATTAATCAGCCTATCAGGCTGCAGCAGGAAGTTTTTTTTTTTCCTTAATTGGCTCAGTGTGTTAAACGTGTGACCAACCATCGGTTGATTTGGCGCTATATAAATAAAATTGAATTGAATTGAATTAAAGCTGCAGCGCCTGCTGAAGGAGAGGTGTTACAGGCCGGCCTTCACACACACACTGCTTCATGTTTAAGGTGGGTGTGTCTTTGCCATTGTGGAAGTGTCCTCAGGTGTCGGTCCTACTTGTCCACGTGGATGTGCAAATGCAGTTACGAGCAGTGTAATCAGCCTCCTGCATGTAATTCTGCAGCTGGTGGTCCCGGTTCCTGAGTGTGCAGAGGCAGGAGGAGGGAGAGGAGTCGTCTGTGGAGCAGTGTCCGGAGAGGAAGCTGAATATCACAGCGAGCTGATGAGCAATGATTGAACTTTCAAAATAAGAGTGTGGGAGCTGTAGACTAATAAAGAAAAGTTCCGAAAATACTGACGATCATCAGAGTGACAAAAACTGCTAACGAGCTAACAGAGCAGCCCCCAAAAGCTGCGCCATCAGACGCTGTGGGGGGGGGGGCTTTGAACATATTTGATTGGTCCGTGGACAGGCTGAAGCCAGCGCCTTCGCTCATGATTTAAACGTTGAACTGTATGACGGCGCGTCCGTTCAGAGTGAGAGCTGAAACCCATGTTATTAAAGTTTGGTTTAATGTAAGGTCTGACTTCTCTCTCTGCTGTGACAGGAGATCAAAACCATCAAGAAGAAGCTGAGCAACCTGTGCATCGACTTCAACAAGAACCTGAATGAGGACACCACCAGCCTGTCCTTCACCAGAGACGAGCTGGGTGAGCTGAGCTCCTTCAACATTAAAAAGCCCTAAAAGCTGCTGTTTGTAGATCGCTGTACTGTCAAAGTGGCGCTGAGGTCTGCTGGGTAATTTACTATCCAGCTGACCAATCAGAAAACACTTTGGTTAACCACAGCTCCGTTCTTACTGCTGCAGCTCTGTGACAGATCATCCTGATCTCTAAATGTAGGCAGGAAGGAGACCTTTCACCTGCTCTCACCTGTTCTGAGCAGACGCCTGCCCCACGGGCTAATATGAGCCATCAAATTTTACCCAGAATGCACTTGTTGAAGTTTCAGATCAAACATCAGGCACCAGCACTGGTGGTGTGATGCTCACGGCTGCTCAGAGGAAAAGTAGATGTAGCTTCAGTGACCAGGGAGTGGGTTTGATATGGTTGAAGCTTGGTGGTGCATTATTGATCTTCGATTCTAGAGAAGCACATTTAATTCATCACATTTAAGCAGTCAAACTGTTTCAGGCGGCCTCCCCGAGGACTTCCTGAGCTCTCTGGAGAAGGACGGCGACAAGCTGAAGGTCACGCTGAAGTATCCTCATTACTTCCCCACCATGAAGAAATGCTTCGTCCCAGAAACCCGCAAGAAGCTGGAGGAGGCCTTCAACTCCCGCTGCAAGGAGGTGAGAGCAGACGACCTCCAGAAAACATTTAAACAGAATGACTCAAATAAATCCAGACAGACTCTCAGAGCCGTCCTCTTGAATTTACACACAAGGGTGACCTCTGACGTCAGTGAGAGGAGAAAAAAATGATTTATTATTTTGTTGGTTGGCTATATTTCCAGTAATTTGAAGAAAAAAGTTCTTATTTATTATTTTTGCCCCGCCCACAGGAAAGCTGTTATTCATTTTGGTTGATGTGTGAGGTCTGCAGACGTCGGTCAGGAGTCGGATGATCTGCGGGGTGGGGGTGAAACTTGGCGACGTCGTGCACAAACAGTTTGGTCTTAATGATTCTCGTGCTGGTTTGCAGGAGAACTCGGCGATCCTGAAGGAACTGGTGGAGCTCCGGGCTCGGAAGTGCGCTCTGCTCGGCTTCACCACGCACGCCGACTTCGTCCTGGAGATGAACATGGCCAAGTCTGGGAAGAAGGTGGCCAGCTTCCTGGGTGAGTCCTGAAACCCCGGCTGGAGCCTCAGAGCTGCTGCTGGTGCTGATGATAAAAATGATATTCCCATTCCGACCTCTGCACCCGGCAAACCCTCTCTGACCTGCTTGGAGATTTTATTCCTGCTGAAATAAACAAGATGACGGTGTGAAGTGTAGTTTCGGGCCGCGGTGACGCGAGTGTGGTTTCTCTCTGTTGTCTCTCAGAGGACCTCGCCCAGAAGCTGAAGCCGCTGGGTGAGGAAGAGCGAGCGGTCATCCTCAAGCTGAAGGAGAAGGAGTGTCAGAAGAGAGGCCTGCCTTTCAACGGGGAGCTGCACGCCTGGGACACGCGCTACTACATGACCCAGGTAAGAGCGCAAAGGACGGTGGGTAATGGTGTGCTGCTGTCCCACTGATGCTGCGTAAGGAGCTAACCCAGCTGACGCCCACAGAGGTTTAGACTCATGTTAGCTCTGTCCAAGTTTAACGATGAAGCAGAGGAACTGAGGCCGTTTGATAAATCGTGTTTCTGTTTACCACCTCCTCCTCCTCCTCTGTCAGGTGGAGGAGACTCAGTACGCCGTGGATCAGAACCTGTTGAAGGAGTACTTTCCGATGGAGGTGGTGACTAAGGGTCTGCTGGACATCTACCAGGAGCTGCTGGGTCTGTCCTTCGAGCTGGTGGATGGAGCCGCCGTCTGGCATCCCGACGTCACTCTGTACTGCGTGAAGGACCGCGGCACCGGTCAGGTGGTCGGGCAGTTCTACCTGGACCTCTATCCGCGGTACGAAACTGTGCATCCTGGGTAATTAAGTTATCCTGAAACACACGCAGCAATTCATCAGGACAAACCAAAACAGAAAGTTAATAAATCCAGAAAGTTTTCTTCAAGAGCTGCTCAGTAAATATTTTAGTGGCACCAAGATGGCGGACGTTCCTGTTCCAGATCACATTCGGACTCAGATATTTTTACATGTTTAGAAAAAAGAGACTGAGTGGTTCATGTCCAGCTTCTGTGGCGCTCTGGTTGGAGGTTTGGGCGCGCTGCAGGTGTGTACGGTTTGGAAGTGTTTGCTGTAAATTCAGGTGTCCCGTATTTGACGGGCAGCGTGAAAACGGTCAGAGGGAAGCCGATGGTGTCCAGGTGAAACGATGAGCTGCTGTCACAGAGTTCAGCTGCATTTTAACTTGGCGCTGTGCTTCCTGTTCCGTGCAGCGAGGGGAAGTACGGCCACGCCGCCTGCTTCGGCCTGCAGCCTGGCTGTCTGCTGACTGACGGCACGCGCCAGATGTCGGTGGCCGCCATGGTTGCCAACTTCAGCAAGCCGACGGCGGACGCCCCGTCGCTCCTGCAGCACGACGAGGTGGAGACGTACTTCCACGAGTTCGGCCACGTCATGCACCAGCTGTGCGCTCAGGTCAGCTGATCAGCCGTGCACGTCTCTGATATTCACCCCGAGCCAGTAACGATGCTCAGGTTCTCGTGGTTGTGATGAATCTTTTCAGATACACGCTCTTTATGTGGCACTAAATGATAAAATGATGTCATGGTGAACTTCCCGTCTGCAGGCGGACTACGCCATGTTTAGCGGGACTCACGTGGAGCGGGACTTTGTGGAGGCTCCGTCTCAGATGTTGGAGAACTGGGTTTGGGAGAAGGATCCTCTACAGAGGATGTCCAAACATTACAAGACCGGGAACCCGATCCCCGATGAGCTGCTCGACAAACTCATCAAGTCCCGCCTCGCCAACACCGGTACGTATCGCACAGGAAACCATATTTAACCCCGCTACTTCCTCTGTGACACTTGAGACGGTTTGCAAACTAGCAGAGAGTACCGAGAGTTTCTCTGGTGGATTCATGTTATTGGGAATTCTGCAGGTCTTGTTTTGAAAATCTGAGATTTTTAGCTGGGATCACTCTTGGGACCTTTGGGAGAAGCTTTAAGACGCTCACACAGCTTCACTGGACAGATTGGAGTCAAATAAAATGAGCTTTGCTGCTAAACTGCTAAAGTCCTCTCATGAGGGAATATGGAAAAATCACATTTCCACACAACATCACAGCAAAAATAATCAAATTCATATTAAACACAGTAAATTATTTTAAAATGAGCCATTTTTTTCAGCCAAAGTTCAAATTCCACCTCTCCTCAGCGCTCGGATATGTTCCCTCCAGCAGAGGGCATCATTGTGCAAAGCACTGGTGTACGGTTTGAACTGCTGATGAGGTCCACCTGCTCACAGCTCATGTGTGGAAGCGTGGACGTGGTTTGTGGATGTTTGACTCATTAAACTTAATAAAGCCATCGAGAACTTCATTCAGTGCTTCTGTGAGAGCGCTCCAACCAGTAAGGTAGCGTCTTTATTTATTTCTGAGACGCTCGACCACACAGCCGTAATCACCCCCGCCCTCTCTACACCTCCATCTTTAGTTTGATCACAGCGGGCGGCGGTTTGGGATGTGTAGTCACGGATGCAGGTCTGTGAGGGATGTTGGAGTTTCTGGTGCCAGTTTGTCGTCAGTGGATCAAAAATAAACCCATAACATGCTCTGAGACTGAGTGTTAGAAAATGCTCTGATGTGTTTTTGTGGGTCTGGGAAGCCGGGCGGTGCCACTGATGACCTCTGACTCTCCCGCAGGTCTCTTTAACCTGAGGCAGATCGTCCTGGCCAAAGTGGATCAGGCTCTGCACACCAGGAAAGGCCTGGACCCCGCAGAGGAGTACGGACGCCTCTGCCAGGACATCCTGGGAATACCTGCCTCACCCGGTACGTGTTTCTGATTGGTCGTGGCAGGATGTGACGCTAGCATGCACAGAGTGAAACTTTTTTTTTTTTTTCTCCGATCTGACACCTCAGTTTGTGTTTGTGCGTCTTTTGTGGTCACTTTTGTCTCAGGAGCGTCACTGTGGGCCTCTTCTGGATCGTTCTGGTCTCTTTATATCCACCGTGCTCTCTTTGAAGCCTAAAATAGTTTGATAGTTCTTACAGTGACAAGTCATCAACAGCACTAAAGTTGGTTCACCTTCTACTAAATAACAGCTTTGATTTAAAAGAACTCTCCATCTTTATTTACAGTCTGTGTAAAAGCAGATGAAGTGAACATGATGAAGACAAGTGTTCAAAGTCCACCTTCACTGCTGCCTCTTTCTTCTTCTCTGACCTTTGACCTCTCCTTCCTGTCCTGCAGGAACCAACATGCCGGCGACCTTCGGACACCTGGCGGGCGGGTACGACGCTCAGTACTACGGTTACCTGTGGAGCGAGGTGTTCTCCATGGACATGTTCTACGCTCGCTTCAAACAGGAGGGAATCATGAACCCAAAGGTCAGCAGCTCCAACGTTTACATTCAGACAGGCAGGCAGGAGGTCAAAGGTCACTCTGCTAACTCGCTCAAGATGAACTTTGAGGCGTAAATAAAGTCGAGCGACTGAACGTGTGACAGGAGGCAGGTCCTGATTCAGGATGAGCTCGTTCATGAACCCGTCCTCAAATAATCGATAAAATGACAACAAAATGTTAATAAAACACGAACTCTGCAAAATAAAATCAACACTTCAGCTGATTTTAAGCAGAACGTTTACAAAACGCTGCAGAAAAATAATAAACCGCACAAAGAGAAGTCGAACCCTCAGATACAGTTATTTTAAAAATAAAGTCCTGATAAATGAAGTAGACAATTTCATCGCAGCAAAAATAAATAAATATGCAAGATGATTGTCAATCAATTTAGAACGTCCATCGCTAAAAAACTTCAATGTTTATTAAACAAATGAAGTGAAATGTGTTGACATTAAAGGCGTTTACTGCAAAATATACACAAGCGCAAATATTAATAAATGGTGTTAAAACTGTGTGATTCAGACAAAAAACTGATATCTTACTAATTACATATTTAGTTTCATTACTTGTAATCGTGGGATACTTTAATTTAACGTAGTTTAGAACTAAAATTCTCATTTAAAATAAAAAGTCACATAAAATTTGTGAGAGAGAATAGACTGAGTGGAAAAACAGCACAGCTCTGTTTGAACAGTTGGTCTCTCTGATGGAGCCCACCTGTCCAGGTGCACTCGTTACCATGGTGACCAGATAAGCAGAGACTTTAATGATCCCCGCAGGGGAAACAAGGCCTCACAGCAGCTGAGCGGATCAGGAGGAGGAGGAGGAGCTGGTGAGGCTACGGTGGCCCAAAAGTACCAAAACAAAGAGAGATATTTTCAGGGCCACAATGAAAAGCATCAGGGTTTATTAATTATCGATAATCTGATCGAAAAACAGTAAAGACACTTTTATGAAGTTTTTTATTAGAAGCTGACAGAGGCTCTCCAGATGTCTTAGCCCCTCCCCTCCTCCATAATTTAGTGTTTATTTTAGTTTATGGATAAAAGGATTGATCAGCTGATGTTATTGGTTGTCACTGAGCTGAGCCGATCTTCTTTATCCGTGTGACACGAACAGGCAGGTGTTTGTCACCTGCAGAGTGAGGGTGACGTGAGTGACAGTGAGTCGGAAATGCCGAGCTCGGCTCGTATTCGACGCGCATGTCAGCTGATCCGGAACAAACGTGCATCCATCTTTACTTCTCACAGTCGTAAGGAAACTGAGTGAGGATGGTTTTAAGACTTTCTCTGAGGGTCATCTGTCTCATTCTGAGTTCCTCTCATCTGATTGGTCCCCCAGGTGGGTCTCGACTACAGGAAGTTCATCCTGCGGCCCGGCGGCTCAGAGGACGCCGCCGAGATGCTGAGGAAGTTCCTCGGGCGGGAACCCAAACAGGAAGCCTTCCTGCTGAGCAAAGGACTGACGGTGGAGCTGGACACCAGCACGCCATGTCCCTGCTGACCAATCACAGCAGCTGGCTCCACCCCCTCCTCGTTCCCAGACGTGAACCACATGAAACAACAGACTGAGATTTTCTAGAAAAAACTGTAAAATGTTCCAGTGTGGAGTAAAAACCTGCGAATAAAACGATTCAAGGTGATATGTGTTGTGTCTCAATACCTGACTGGGCGCGCTCACAGGAAGTTTCCTTCTGAGTGGGCCTTCCAAAATAAGAGTCTGCTTCTGGACTTTTGGTTTCAGAGTTCATTTTTTTGCCAAATAACATAGAAAAAAAACCACAAAAAAAACGTGGCAGATAAGAACCAGTTGGTTAAAGTCGGCGTCTTGATCGCGTTTCTCCGGCGTTGGATGAAGCTCGCGTCCTCTTAACGTGCTGCAGCTCAGCTCCAAACATGGCTGCTGTTTACTGATGAGGACAGAATTATTAGCCCCCCAGTGTTAATTTAGGCAGCAGATTGATTTAGTCTGTCATAATTTAGCCATTAAATTATTCTAGTTTTAGTAGACTAAATAAAGATTATCATAGGTTAAATCTAAAGTGTAAAAGTTGGTCATGTTTTTATTGCTGCGAGTTTCCAAAGCCTCTTACTTTCCTTGACTCCCACCCTCTTTGTCGGTAACCATCTTCACATATCCTCCTTTCTTCATGATTCCTTCCACTTTGATGAGATTCCCAGTCTCCACAGCATAATGCTGCCACCGCTGTGCTTCACAGCGTCTCCTCGTCCTGAGTGTCTCTGCAGATGTTCTGGGGTCAGAGACATCTCTCATCTTTTCTTTCCAGAACAGGTTTAAGGAGTTCAGAGAAGACGGAACAACACAAAGGTGATGTCAGCATCACGCAACTTCCTTTTACTGCCAAAATGTTAGAAAAGGTTGTTGGAGAAGCACAACATTCTCGTTGTGGTGTGGTGTTGGGAAGTTACAGAAAAGGCTCTCCTCAAAGTCTCAAACAACCTTTTGATGGCTGCACATAAATGTGACCTCAGCTCTGCGTTTGACACCTTTTATCACCATTAATCTTAATCAAGATGCCACGTGGTAGGGATCCCTTGCCTTGTGTTGGAGTGGTTCATTTCATTCCTGCTGATGGAAGATTTTCAGTCTCACTGTCTCGTGTGGCGTTCCTCAACGATCTGATTTAAGTCCCTACTTATTTCCACTGTATATTCTGCCATTAGCTCACATTATTAGTTTTAATACTTTTATTACTTTTATTACTTTTACGGTTGAATGTTGTTGACATACGGCTGGTATGTCAACAACATTCAACCGTACCTCTCCTTTAAACCTTACATACTGTATATATTATGTGTTGTAACTGTCTTAATGCAAAAAAAAAAAAAAGATTTTAACATGGGAGTCTCTGGTGACTGACCCACAGCTGGAACCCTGCTGGAGGGTAGAGGAAATGCAGCTTCATGTATTCAGCAGGTCAATCCTTGGCTTCAGCACAGGAGTATAAATCAGTGAGATGAACTTTCACCGAAGAACAAACTCTAAAAACTGAGTTGTGACCTCTCTTTGTCTTCAGCACTTCATCTGTAGCTTCATCTGGCAATGGACTTTTACTAAAGTAATAAGACTGATCCTTCTGGAAGCTTGTTGTTCTTGTAAGAAGTCAAACCGCTGACCTTCAGCCTGCAGCAGAGCAGTAAACAGCTGCTGCTGCTGCTTTCTGCTTTATGAACTTCGGCGCCTGCAGGTGGGGATCCAAACCCCGACAGGGTGGTGTTTACATTGGATCAGCTGTTTGTTCTACAGTTTCACCTTCGGGCTGTGGGTTTTTTTTTTTAAACAATCGGAGCTCTCTGAGGAGGTTACACCATCACCTCTGACTGGGAAACTGAGTGCCAACGATGCTCTCAGAGCTGCTCTCCACTTTCATTCAGCCTCTGACAGTGCACGCTCCGCCGGACTGCTCACATCAAGACTTCAATGTTTGGGTTTTACGTGAAACACTGAAAAAGCTCAGAAATGTGGCTTTCATCATTCTCAGTTATTGCAGTTTTTATAGGAACGTGCATACAAATCAGTTTTTGACCTGCAGGGCTGGTCGATGCTTCACGCAGCAGTGCCAAATAACGAGCTGCAGAGGCTGAGCATGATGTTTAAGCTCGCTGAAAGATTCCTCTGAATTCATTGCAGTAAAACGTTTAAGGATGTTTTTACTCATCACTCCGCACACGTTTAGGTTTGAAGTTCGTTGACCTTTTTGACCGACAGCTCAGGTTCATGCCGCTCTGTGACCGTCCACATTTGTTTTTCTCGTTATCGTCGTTCTTCTGGCGTGTAATTAGCGTGAGCTGCAGTTGTGAGCGGCAGCCCCTGAGGGCCCCGGCTCAGTAAACACAGGTGAGCTCACACCTTAACACCTGAGGAGGTGAGCTGAGCTCGGTGGGAGCCAGAGCTCACTGGGAGGATTTCCAAGAATCCCATAATGTTCCTTTAAAGAAATCCTCTCAGTTCTTTAATAGTTTTCTCTTTTTATTGACTATTTTAATTTTTACATGAAAACATTGACTCAGTGTCAGCACAGCCTGAAACTTAACGATGATTTAATATCCGACTGTTTTCAGATATGAAAAATGTCTGTCATGCAGAAGCATCGCTGATGGCAAACTGAATTCACGCAACACAGAAAGAAACATTTCATTACAGATTCAAAGCTAATTTTAGTTGGTGGAAAGTTGGTGGTTCAGTCCCTGACTGCCCCAGTCTGCATGCCAAATACCCTCAAGCAAGATGCTGACCCTGAGCTGCTCTCCGATGCATCCATCGGACAGTTACATAGAAAGTGCTTGTATGAACTGATGTGAATGAGGCACGTTGTATGAAGTGCTTTGAGCGCTGAGCCCGAGTTGATCTACCAAAGCAAATATTTATTTTCTGGGAAACCTTTCAGCCAGTTTGACTCTGTGATATTTAAAGGTACAGATTTTAAAGTCGGCTTATTGTTATTTTTAAAACGAGTTAAAATGAGCTGTGTGATATACTGAAGAGAGAACGACTGAAGATGAACCCCAGCCCAGCTGTACTTAAAAACACACATTTACACAAAAACACCGACCAGACAGAACATCCAGCACTGTGGGCGTTCCCCATCTGCAAGGGGTGGGATCTATCAGAGCAGTCCAAGGAAGGAACAGCGGTGACCCAACGACGGCTGGCCCGCATCAACAGACGAGCTGCTGCAGCTCAAACTGCAGAAACAGTTCATGCTGGTTCTAACAGAAAGTTGTCAGAATGCACAGAGCATCACAGCTTGACCTCTGACCCCTGTCCACCAACAGTGGACAGTGAGCATCAGACCTGGACCACGACCGATGGAAGAAGGCGGGCTGGTCTGATGACTCATGTTTTCTTTAACTTCACGTGGATGGCCGGGTGCGTTGCTTATGTGGGGGACACGCACCCTTTCATAGAAACGGTGCTCTCTGATGGCTGTGGTCTCTTTCAGCAGGGTAATGTGCTGAAAGCAAAAACGGTCCAGGAATGATTGAGGAGCACAACAAAGAATCTGAGGCGTTGACTCGGCCTCCAGATTCCCCGGATCTCAGTCCGATCGAGCATCTGTGGGATGTGCTGGACAAACAGTCGGATCCATGGAGGCTCCGCCTCACAGCTAACAGGACTGAAAGGACCTGCTGCCAACATGTTGGTGCAGACACCACAGCTCAGTGGGTCAGGGACACAATATTAGGCAGGTTTTCATGATGTTTACCTGATTGGTGTAAATAATTAAACATTTGAGGGCAAATTAGCATCAGGCACTAAAATGAACTGACTCACTGATGACCTCACAGATGCTACTGTCAGCTGCCCTCCTCCCTGCTCACAGTGGGCAGTTCGATCTGGGACAGTTTTACGCTGGATGTCCTTACTGATGCGACCCCAGGGAGACTGACGTCTCCTCGTCCTTTCTGATGAGATGCCTCCTGGTGGAGTTTGTCGGGAGGTTAAATGACCGCGTGCTCCTGTGAGCGAGATCAGCTGTGATTTCGATGACAATAATCTACAGTAAACATCATTATGAACTCTGAGTCAGAGCAGAAGAGCAGTAAAGGTGTTTTGTTTGGCAGATCTTCCAGTTTAACGCGAGCGCAGCAACACTGACGCCACTCTGCGGGGACACCTGCAGCTCAGGTGGGAGGATGGTTGTCCTGGAGGAAGCTCTCTGAGGGAACAAACAGGCTGGAGAGCAGCCGAGGAGCCTCAGACGCTGGGAGGAGAAGGAGAGGAGGACGAGCGGTTCCACGCTGAGGACGATGGCACAGAGTCCGGCAGGAGGAAGAGGAGGAGAGATCAGCCCACAGGACGTCCTGAGAGGATGGACGAATGGAGTTCAGAGGACGGAGAGCAACATGATCCGAGTGTTCATCAGCTCCACGTTCACAGGTCAGATTACCTCTGTGGGATCAGAGCGAACCCACGCCTACTGCTCTGCACTAGTTTGAAGCTCAAACATGAAATCCCTTCAAAGCTGGAGCTGGTTTAACGATGAAGAGCTCTGCAGCTGCTATTCATCTTTAAACCAGCACGACGAGCAGCTGCAGGACTTCCACAGATCTATTTTTTCTCCAGCTACAAGTCTGGACCTCATTCTGCAGCACTTTACAAACATGAGTTACTTTAACTGATACACATGAATCACTTCAGTGATCATTCTCCAGAAATAAAGGTCAAAGGTTACAGAGTTATTCTGCATCGTGTCTCAGTGTCAGAGTCTGCTGAAGTTGAAATAATGAGACAAACTGAGGAGCCTCAGACTGACCTGAAAACTGTTTACAACATTTTTTCTGCTTCTGTAACAAGCTGATGTCATCACGTCACAGAAGTCTTTATAGGATGAAAACGATTATTCTGATCATGTCGAAAAATAAAAGCATGGCGCTGAGCAGGAAGGCGTTTTAATCATTTCATACATCGGTGATGGAGCATTCCCTGTGCTCGTCTTTTTTGGTAGTAAAACAGCTGAAATGCCTTTTAAGTGTCCTTTCGTGTCCACATAACCCACACACAGAGTTTTAACAAATAGAGATGGGAGGTCGTTAGATTCAGCAGTCTTTACACAACAAGTTCAACTGCAGAGTTTGTGTGATACAGACTTTAGTTTTGGTCAGGGAGCAGTTTCATTTGCACAGAAACAAGCTGTAGATGGCCGAGAGCGCTGAAACCATGCAGGCTTTTTATTATATTTTCAGATATCTCACAAAATCAACTAAATGTCAAACACAGTGAAAGTGGAGCACGCTGAAACTTCGTACCTCGCTCTGCTCGTCTGGATCCGGGTCAGAACATGAGTGCACGACGTCTCCCACTTTTATTCTGCGGTTTGATCTGTTGTGATGTTTTAATGCCAGATGTGTTGTCACACGATGATAAAGAGTCATTCTCAGTTCTGAGCTCGACTTCCTGAATACTTGTCCAGATCAGATCTCAGAGTCAAGGTTCGTCTCTGCTCCAGGTGCACTCAGCGAAACTCTGAACTGAGACCTTCTTCTTTGCTCTGGTGTCCGGTCTGAGCTTCATGTGAAGCCAGCTCAGACGCTCTGATTGGTTGTGCTCTGAGCTCCTCGTGTGATTGACGGTTTCTCTGATCTGTGGTCAGATATGAGCAGCGAGAGGAAGGCTCTGCTGGAGAAAGCTTACCCAGAAGTCCGGTCCTTCTGCCGTGGGCTCGGCCTGGTGTTCGAGGTCAGTTCAAACCTGTTCTGCTCATTAAACCTCGCGTGAAACTGTCATTCATGAGGGTTTGACTATTTCCACTCTTTTCCTGTTTTATTTTGAAATCCAGTCTCCTTACATGCCTGTTACGTTCACTTCCTGCCTTTGTTTGTTTTCCCTCCAGTTTTCTGCCCACCTGTTCCTCCTCTCTCACCTGCTGGACCGGTTTGTCACCTTTATGTTTTCTTTCCTTTTTCACTTAGATTTGTGTTCACGTCTCTTTTTTCAGTTTCTGCCTATGTGCCACCTTTTCATGGTTTTCTCCATGGACTGGTCTCCTACCTGCTGATGAAACACCTCCAAGGTGCGCAGGTCTGGAGACTCCACCTCTTTTCCACTGACCAAGGCAGAAATGATCAACATATCTGACCTGTATCCACCTGAAACTGCTGGGGTCAAAGAACCACTGACGTCAGGGGTATTTTAGTAGCTATGGCAACAAAGTGATCAGTGATTGACAGGAGCAGATCAAAGACTCTGTCCTCTGTGATTTTCTTCACACAGGAAACACCAGCTTTTCTGCCGATGTTACCAAACCAGCCCAGTTAATGTGACTCAGGGTCAGTTATGCTGAGGTGTTAGTCGCACACAAGGTGTCCTTTGGTGGGCTGACATGAAGCACCAGGTGATACGAGGGAGTAGAGGCCGTCACTCCCAGCGTGAGGCTTCCTGCTATGAAGGAGCGTGACGTAATAAAACTTGGATTTCTGGTTCATCTTAAACAGTTAACGCTGTCACCACCTTTGTTAAACTGGTCTAGTCCGGTGTTCAGGGGCCAAAAATGACCAAACAACCAAAAACTTCAAAACTAAATCTTTATTTGAAATCAAGTTCATTAAACATTATCATAAAACATCCTTATTAAAACTCCAACCTAGTCTTTAGTAAGAAATCTACAATTTGCAGCTCCTTTACTCAGATTATCACAAACCCCACTCCACAGCCACAAAGGCTCCACCGTGGAAACCACAGCAAACAAGGATCACTCCAAATTAACCACCAACACTGTTTATCAGGATTTTATCAGGAAGTTAGGCGGGAAAGGAACATCTTTATAGCCAGATGAAGACTTATTAAAACAGAACAAATGACAGCCCAGCTAAACAGAGTAAAAATAATAGCTTAACTGGCCTGGTCTATTGGTAGGAACCCTCATTACTGCAGGTGCCAGCCGTCCCATCAAACCTGATGAGGTGAACACAAATACCTCAGTCCAAAGTGGACCCTCACCTCTCATCACACCATTTTAACCCAAAGCCCGATCCTTTCCTGAACCCAGCTGAAAGGTTTTTACTGCCTAAACGCAATGAAATGCTCTTTGAGCTCTAAACTGTGACAGTTTACTTCCTGGTTGGTGCATCACGATACCAAAACACACCTCATGAGCATTGAATGACCCATGAGCAGGCTGGGCACTGGGGCTTCAGGGCCATTTATTTCACATGTAACCCACTGATCACGCGTCTCACCCTGATGTGACCTGCTGTGAGCTGTCTGAGTGGAGGTTTGTACCTGCTGACTGTTGAATGAGGTCACTTCCTTTTCAGGTTGTGGATCTGCGCTGGGGGATCCGAAATGTCCCGTCAGGAGACCACGAGGCCTGTGAGGTCTTCCTGCAGGAGATCCAGCGCTGCGAGCAGATTTCAGCTGGTCCAACATTCATCGTGAGTCCTTCGTCCTCTTCATCACCGGATCAAAGTTTAGGGTTAGACTGCAGCCACAAACGAGCACTACGTTTATTTTTATTAAGATTTTATGTGCGTTTAGTGGAATTTAAATGTCTCTCTATTTTTTTTTTTTTTTATTTAAATTTTTTAGTTTACGTGTGGATTATGAGTACACTGAGAGGCTGATGTAGCTGAAGGACACTTAACAGTTCGTCCTCTTTTAGATCTTTTTTAAAAAAAGAGCAATTTCTTTTGGATCTGAAGCTATCGAAAAGAGTGTGAGCTCATTCTTCTTCTCTTTATTTTCCTGTTTCTGGGCTCTGAAGGCTCTGCTGGGGAACCGGTACGGCCACCGAGCTCTTCCTCGCCTTGTTCCAGAGAAACTCTTTGATGTTCTTCTGTTCAAACTCTCTAAAAACCCAGACGGCATTAAGATGCTCAACCAGTGGTTTAAAAAAGACAGCAATGCTGTCCCGCCCACCTATGTCCTTCAGCCAATTACAGCTCACTTCCCTCACTACATCGACCTCCGGCCTGAAAGTGGGAACCAGCACGACAAAGATGTCCTGTCATGGCGCCTGGCAGAGACTCGGCTACTGCGGCTACTTCGATCTGCAGCCACAGACGCCGAGGACGCCGGTGACATCACAGCCAAGGAGAAACAACGCTTCTACACATCAGGTGAAAGCTTGCGGACACCACACACAGCTCACTGCTCAGCTCGCCCTCTGTTGTCTCAGTTTTCTCAGTGTTTTCTTCTTCTTCTCGCCTACAGTCACAGAGCGGGAGTTTGAGCGTGGTTTGTGGCAGAATGACTGCGAATCGTCCGCTCTGCTCTTCGTCCGTGAGATTCCCCGTCAGAGGTCCAGGGAGGGGCCCAAACGTCTCGCCAAGTTCATGGATGTGACCGGCGACGGTCTGCTGGATGCAGAAGCTCAGGGACTCCTCGCCGGGCTGAAGACACGGCTCTTCGCCAAGTCACAGAAGATCCTCAACCTGCACTCCGTGGAGCTGAGCAGAGGAAGCATCAATCCGAAGTTGAAGGAGCACGCTCAGTACCTGGACAGCGTCTGCGAGCAGTTTGTCTCACAGATGAAGGCTCGGATTGGAGCGGCGGTGGACTCGCTGGGCCGGAGGAAGATGTGGGGAACCACCGAGGAAGAGGAGAAGACGGATGCGTTGGTGGTCACGGAGGCAAGGCGGCACGTTGCCGTCAGCGCTGAGCTTTGCAGAGGTTTCCATGGCAGGGAGGGGCTGCTGGGTAAGCTGTGCCTCGCCATGTGGGAGTCGACTAACGTCCGTCACAGGCCGCTGGTGGTTCATGGTGGCGCCGGGATGGGGAAGACGGCGGTGCTGTGCAAACTGGCCCAGGAGATGCGTGGTGTACTGGAGGCCAGGGCAGTGGTGGTGATCAGGCTGCTTGCAGCTTGCCACCCACACAAACCCAACATCGACCACGTCCTCCGCAGCATCTGCACGCAGGTGTGCCTGGCCTGTGGTCTGGCTCCGCCCTCACCGCTGATAGTCGCCACTCACTTGGAGCTGCTGCGCTTCTTCTGGGACGTTCTCGAGCAGGTTTCCCAGCAGGGCGGCGCTCTGGTCATCGTCCTGGACTCTGTGGAGCAGCTCGCAGACCAACATCATGCTCACAAGCTCCGCTGGCTGCCCGTCGACCTCCCTCCCAATGTCCATGTGGTTGTCTCCATGGAAACCAACAGCGAGGCATTCGCTAACATGCGGCTGAAGTTGGACTCTCTGGGAAGCTTCTTCGAGGTGGAGGGTTTGTCTCGCGAGGAAGGTGAACGCATCATGGAGTCAGACCTGCGAGCGTCCCAGCGGACGCTGACGTGCGAGCAGAGCGTTGCCGTGCTACAAACTTTTGAGTCATCCGGCTGCCCGCTCCACCTCAAACTGATCCTGTCTGTTGCCAAACGCTGGACGTCCTTCACGCCACTGACAGAGCTGCGTCTGGGTACCAGCACACAGGAAATGATGTCACACCTCTTCCTTATGCTGGAGGAAAAACACGGGAAAGAGCTCGTGGGCGGGGCTTTGGGGTACATCGTTCTGGCAAGGTGAGGATATGGTCACACCTTTCTGATGGGAACGTCAGATCACCACATAAGATCACCACTGTTTCAGTTTGGATTTATCCATTGATTAATATTGATAACATGATTGATTGATCACAAAAAGGTGATCAGTGTTTCTAAACTGAAAACAACCAGAATACACAAAAATCTCATCATCTGATCACATGACTCCACAGGGAGGGCCTGCTGGAAGCTGAGTTGTGTGATGTCATGTCCCTGGATGATGATGTCATCAGTGAGGTGTACCGGTACTCCCTTCCTCCGATTCCCTCACTGATCCGGCTGCCCCCCCTCCTGTGGGCGCGGCTAAGGCGGGACCTTGAGGACCACCTGGAGGAGCGCTGGACTGACGGAGTTGCCACCATCACCTTCAACAACAAGTAAAAATAAAAATCAGAGAAATAATTGATTATCAGATCAGAGCTGACAAATCGATCATAAATTACCAAAAAAAAATTAAATCCACATCTGGCAGCCAGCTGAAATTAGAAATGAAAACTGTTTGTGTTTAGGCGTCTGTCCGAGGCAGTCTCAGCACGTTATCTGAGGTCAGTGCGGCGGGGGCGGAGTTTCAGGATCCTGGCAGAGTACTTCCTGGGTCGGTGGTCAGGGAAACTGAGGCCAGCGTCTCTGCCGGGTCTCTCACTGCTGCTGTCTGACAGAAAGGTACAAAATTAGGGTTCAAGTTAAAGTGCAGTCAGTCATTTTTTGAAGTTATTTAATTAAAAAAAGAAAAAAAAAGGATACTGTACTCATAATATACAGAGATTAGTGTGTTATTACATCTTCCTTCAAACTGATGCATTCTCATAAACTCATAATTAATGAGTTTATGAGAATGCAAAAACACACAGGAGCAAGTTTGCAGTTTGTGAAAGCCACCATATCAGATAGGGTTCATGATTCATGATTTATGAGTCAGTGGTAAGTTTGAAACAATACACTCAGGTAAAGTCTCATGTCAACGATTTCCAAGTTCAATCACCCCAGAGTTCCCCAGGTCTGTCAAACATCTCAGAGATAAAAATATAAATGTGTGATCTGACCAAGCCGAAACAATCTGGGGAAATAGTTTTCTGTGTCCACAGTGCATTTTGATTGATCCTGTGCTGTCACAGGTCCCGCCCCAGCCGCTGTGGTTTGCTCCAGGATTGGCTAACATCAGGAAGCTGCAGGAGCTGCCCTACCACCTGCTGCACAGTGGTCTGTGGGAGGAACTTCGACAGGAAGTTATTAGTAAGACACAGCAGAGGGGGGAAGGAGTATGTGATGTTAACCATGCACAGCTGAGACCAAACTAAAACGTGCCAGAGTGTTTCAGCTGCTCGTGGTTTACCTCTGTGCATCTCCACTGTTCCCAGTTTACCTCTGTGTGTCTCCACTTTTCCCAGTTTACCACTGTGTGCATCACTGTTCCTGGTTCTCCTCTTTGTGCACCACTGTTCCCAGTTTACCCCTATGTGTGTCTCCACTGTTCTCGGTTTACCTCTGTGTGTTTCCACTGTTCTCCACTATTCCCAGTTTACCTCTGTGTGCACCACAGTTACTGGTTTTCCTCTGTGTGCACCACTGCTCCCGGCTTACCTCTGTGTGTTTGCAGGCTGTGCTGAGTGGCTGTTCATTAAGAGCCGGCTGTGTGGTGTCTCCTCTGTGATCCATGACCTGGACCAGTGCTCCCAGTACATGGACTGCACAGAGACTGGACTGATCCGAGATGCTCTGGTCCTGATCAAACCCAGCTTACACTTCCTGGAGGGTCACATGGGTCAGTTAGACATGTTCACTGGCTCGCAGTCACATGTCGTGTTAAAGTTTTACAGTCTTCTCTCTTGCCACAGACATGTCTTTGTTTTACTCTGAGCTGTTGGCCCGGCTGTCCTCGCTCAGCTCCACCTTCCCCAATGTGATCGGGCGGCTGTGTAGCCAGTGTGAGGAGTGTTTACTGACGTGTCCGGATCCAATTCTCATCCCAAGGAGCAGCTTCCTGCAGCAGCCAGGGGGGGCGCTGCAGCACACGCTGAGTGTGCTGCGGGGAGGTCAGATGATGCGGTTTTGGTTTGGTTTAATTCGGTTTTTGCTTTGACTCATTCAGCAGCCTGACTCTGTGACATGTTTGCAGGTGTCGTCTGCATGGACGTCAGCGTGGTGACAAAGCTCCTGGTTGCGGGGTCAGATGACGGCGTGGTGGCGGTCTGGAGCATGCTTGACCAGCAGCTTGTCCACACCTTGCTGGGACACACAGGTGAGTCTGGCTCAGGAAACACAGACTGACTGGAAGGTAGAACATAGGTGTCTTCCTGCTGCTCCACGTTTATACAGCAGGATGAAGGTAACTGTTAAAAGCTCGTTTACTTACCTGCCTTAAACACAGACAGGTAACTCATGGGATCCGTTGCAGAGCCACATGAGCTCTCAAATTTTTTTTCTGCTAAGCCCCCCTTCAGCCGATAAAAGTTCAGACCTCATAGTTTTTAATCACTGCTTCATCTGATTTATGCTCTTTATCCAAGTCTTAGGGCAGCAGAGACTCCCAGAGAGACACAACCCTGTTGTCTCCTAGGAGACACCTCACCTCATCCTGGTCAGAACCCCCCCGACTACCTCCTTTCAATGTGGGGGAGCAGCGGCACTACTCCAAGCTCCTCCTAAATGATCAAGCTTAGACCTGCTTTAGAGGAAGCTCATTTCCACCACATGCGTCCATGATCTTAATTTTTTCAGTGGTTCTTATTCGCTTTTCTACTCTGAGCCCACAGCTTTGCTGATCCACCTGTCGATCTCCCGCTCTCCATCTCCCCTCACTGTGAACCTGAGATACTTAAACTCCTCCTCCTGAGGCAGCTACTCATTCCCAACCCAGAGTGGGCACTCCACCTTTCTGGGTGAGAGGCATCCTCGATCAATCGATTAAAAAACAAACAAACAAACAAAAAAAAGGGAACCGAAGCTGAATTTCAGAGGGATAAAGGTCAGTTTTAAAGCAATAGCAAACAGTTTTTGTCTTGTTTCCTCAGAGAAATAAGTGAGTTTTATTCAGTTTTTTTGCCGGGTCATCTGGCTCTAAACCCAACCTGTGGGATCGTCTACAGTTTGAGTTGCTCTGCAGTAAGGAAACACATGGGTGATGATAAATAAAGCCAGTCACCCCAAGCAAACCTCTGCAGAAAACCATTTCCAGGGATGAATTGGTTAGAAAACACTGAAAGCATGTAGAAACCAGAAAAAGCCTGCAGGGTCTTCAGTAAGCTCCGCCCTGGCTCCAGGTGAACACAGGTAATTATGCCTTCTGTATGTTTTATAGCTGCAATCTTGGCTGTCAAGGTGATCGGCAGCCCAGCCCACTGTCTCTCATTGGCTGCCGACGGCTCTCTGAGGAGGTGGAGCCTGATGAATGGCCAGCAGCTCTCCTGCATTGAGGAGGCGGTGCCTATAGACTCCACCCCTTCATCGGTGCACCTCCACCTGTCTGAGCAGCTGATCTTCGTTTACACCAGGACACAGGTACCGCCTCAGCGCCGAACTCTGCTCACGCACTGCCGAATGTCTCTCATCATGTCTGTTCCCCTTTCTGCTCTCGCTCCAGGTGAAGGTGTGGCAGCTGGATGGGGCGGAGCTCCACCTGATCAGCAGCGGCGATGAGGTCTGGCTGGTTCTCGGGGTTCTGGGAGAATCGGTGGTCTCTCTTTCGGACTCCAGTCTGGTCAGAATCTCGCACCCAGTTTACGGCACCCAGTTAACGGTGAAAACTCAGCCGGAAAACTCAGTGAGGTACCGGACTGTCGTAACCACGGTGACGCTCCCCAAACGTGAGAAAGTGTTTGTGGTGTATAAAGGAGGATTCCTCCACCAGGTGTGTCTCACACACACACACACACACACACCTGAAATAAGATCAAATTTTAGTGACTGAATTTTTGTTAGAATATATTTAAATATATGTTAGTTAAAATAATTAAATACAAAATTAAATTAAATAATTGTAATAGTACATTAAATTAAAACATTAAAAATCGAGATTAATGATTAGTAATTATAAGATTTTAAGGTTTTAAAGTTTTTAAAAATGTACAGCTATAAGTATGTGAATATATTAATAATATTTCTGACAATGCAATTAAACAATCCACAATAAAATAAAGAATACAGAAAGAAATAATGTATATAATAATAATGTAGTCAGAATAATGTATTATATCACAATAAAAAAAGGTTATGTTTGTATAGCTCATGTAAATGTGGTCTAAGAATTTTAAATATTTTGAGCGGCGCTCTCAGGCCTGCCTGCATTCACTCTGAAAATTGTTTTTTTCCTTTTACTTTCCATGATGATGACGTTTTATCGGGCAGATTTCCAGGACAGGCAAACAGACTGCTGCTGAGTTTCCTCTGCTTCCTTCTTTCCTCTCAGTAACTGAAGATGAGAAAACCCTGTTAGCAGGTAGGCCTGAGCTCTGAGCGCTGTGCCTCGGACCTGCACAGAAGCATCCTGATGTTTGTGTTGTCCGCAGGCAGCGAGTGTACTCTGAGCCTCTTCAGCATCCTCGGCGATTCTCTGGACCGATTCCTCGACCTCCAGCACGACGACGATGTTTTATCCGCCTGCGTCTCCTCAGACGGCAGGCGGCTCATCTCTGGAGCTGCAGACCAACTCGTACGAGTAAGACACCAGCAGGAAGCATGGATCAGTTTGCTCATTTCGAAACATTGAGTGTTTTATAAAGATGACTGAAGCGACAGAGTGCCTCTCTGCAATTACAGCTCATTTTATTCTGAAAGGACTGAAGTGCGGCCCCTCACTTACTGTTATTCTCTTGCAGGTGTGGTCGGTGACCACGGGGGCGCTGTTGGACTCTCTGTGTGGGGCAGACGCCCCCGTCACCTGTGTGCTTCTCTTTAATGACTTCGTGGTTTCGGCCTCAGCGGCCGCCGCCTCCATCCTTCTGTGGAACCTGAAGTACGACGCCAGCACCAAACCTGCCGCCCGCATTCCTGCAGACTCCACCCATGTCGCCCTCACCAGAGACGGTGATCAGGTTTTCTACGTCCACCAGCAGAGCCACACTGAGGTCATGAGCTGGAACAGCCACACAGGTCAGAAGTGAAAGGTGGCGGCTGCTTACAGAATATTAGAAAACGTTAGGATAAACATTAGAATGATTGATTGATTGATGCCACCCCCGCGGTCTCTGCTGGCTCCACCTGCAGGTTCTGTGTGTGAGCGTTTGCCCGTCTCCGCGGAGGTGTCCTGCCTGGAGTTGTCTCAGAACAAACGTCTCCTCCTCTGCGGCCTGATGAGCGGCACTGTGCTCATCTACCCGTTAGCCCTGCCTCAGGAGACGCTTTGCATTCCCCCCCCGGAGAGCCTGTGCAGGGTCCTCTGCCTCGCCGCCGGTGCCCAGGAGAAGCACCTGGCGGTGGCTTACGAGGACTCGGTGTCCCTGTTTGAGATCACCTCCAGGGACAACTTCCCCACGGTGGAGGGGCCCCTGGAGAAGTTTGCACTGCCCCTTCTTCACGCCCCGCTGTCCGCCATGGCCCTGCTGCCCAACCGCAGGCTGCTGTACGGGACGAGCTGCGGGGAGGTGAAGCTGCGGGACTTCGGCGGTGGCGGCGACGTCTCCGACCTGGAGCCTCACCGCAGCAGAGTGACCTGTGTGACGGTCAGTAACCGGAGGGCTCATGCTCTGGTGGGCTCCGAGGATGCCGTGCAGAGGCTGTGGGCCCTGAACCCGCTGGCCCTGGACCATACCATGGAGTACAAGGTCAGAGGTCAAAGGAACGCTCTGTGAGTATGATCATGGATGACATGTGCTGATGTCACTGTCGGCCTTCGGTCCGTCTCTTCTTCTGTCGTCTCATTTTTAGGGCTTTTTCTTCGAGGGCATCCTCTCTGCTGCGTTCTCTGAAAGCGACCGCTTCATCTTCACCGGGTCTCAGGACCGGACCGTCAAAGTCTGGGACGTGGCGTCAGGTTTGTGTTCGGCTTCGATGTTTGAGATTTTAGGGCCAAAAAAGTCTAAACTCCAGGATACAGACGAGCCCAGACGCTGAAAAGAGCAGAGCGTGCACCAGCAGTCATGCACCTGGACCACTCCCAGCTCTCTGGAGTTCAGTCAGCTGCAAACCAAAAATTCTCCAACAGCTCAGCTCGGCCTCTCTGGGATTTTGAAAACAGTTATTGGAGTTTTAGTCAGTTCCATCATTCCCGCCACTGAGCTTTATTCATTTCTCCCATCAGGAAACCTGCTCTTCGTTCAGTACGTCTACTCCCCCGTCGTTCAGATGGTGACCTTCAGGGACGGCTTCGTGGCCGTGACCCGGCAGGGCGCCGTCATCAGAGAGCTGTTTCGCTGTCCGGACCACATCGGGCCCAACTACAACCCTGTGAGGAGCATCAGGGCCCAGTACCGGGTCACCTCCAGGGAGAAGGACCGGGATGCACCGCAGACCTCCATGTCCAACCTGCAGGACTTTAACCCCGCCCAATTAAACCTGAACCTCGTGGGCATGCTCAAAGCCAAACCCTCCTCTGCATGTGTCATGCTGTAGGACAGTGGGGCCCAAGTTGCGGCTCCTGGACCTTCATTGGCCGTTCAAGGAGTAAAAAAATGTTATTAACAGATATTTGATGATTATATTTAATAAACATGTAATCAGTACAGCACGTGTGTTCTCCTGTGAATTACTGCAAACATCAGTTTCTGTGAAGCTGATTATAATGTTGAAAACACAGTGAGTGAATCCTTTTGAGTGAGCCCAGCTTTCTTTACTTTTGATGAGCATGAACATTACTCGGCTCACACGTATCTTAGACAAAAGTTTAAAAGCTTCATGTTTTTGTGATGCTGAGCCACCTGCAGCAGGACTGACAGTTTCATATAAAAACTGAACTTTTCTGAAGGATTTTCATTTAAAATATATAAAATATAACATGCAAATATTGATTATTTGAGTTGAGCATTGACACTTCTGTTTGGTTCTTTTTAACTGCTCGTACAGTTTCCTCATAAGAGACCAGAAAGGTCCTGCTTCTTTCTAAAGAAACTGAATCAAACGTGAACACCATCATCATTATTTTCTTAATACACAAAGCTGTAAACTAATGCATCAAAACACACAGAGAAAATATCTTTACTGCTCTTTACGGCTTCTCTTTAAGGCCGTCCTTTCTAAAAGTCCACTTTCTACCGATTGGTTCACTTTTGGAAGCCTGCCGAGGGGCCGTGACCAGTGCGCTGTTTGTACTTTGCTGAGTCAGCAGCAGGTTATGTGATTGTGTGGAACAAATATTTTGAGCGGTTTGAAGTTTCTCGGGGTGATTTTTACTTCATGATGTGAAACTTGTAATAATGATATTATGAGCGTGTTGCTCGGAGTAAGCAGGAAGTGGCAGTAAGGCAGCACACGGCCCCGTCACTGTTTTAGAGACTGAAATATGAACGCGGGTCTGTGGCTGTGACTGAGATGCAATGCTCCCTCGGGTCAAAGTTAAACTGCTGGTTCCTGTTTATTAATCACCAATAAATGAAGGCCGTGGAGTCTTCCAGCGTGACGTTGAGGACAGGTGATGTGCGAGCAGTAAAAGCTCGTCTGTGTTGAGGGTTAAACATTGACAGACCTGTAGGGAGCTGCTGCTCCCGAAGCCTCGTCCTCACTCCGTCTTTAACTCGACTGCAGCAGCTCCGGTTTTCCTCACAGACTCAGTCATGGGGACTCTCTGCGCACTGACTTCCTGTTTACTGCTCACCGTCGGCGCGGTGACGGCTCAGACAGGTACGAACCTTCTCTAAAAACTCAGCAACTGTTTTATCAGAAAACTGAAGAATTCCCGTTTGCTGTCGGAAATGTCTCGTTTTCTCCGAAACACTCTCAGTTCATCAGTGATTCACATTAGAAGCTTTCCTGATTGGTCAAATGTTGAACGGAAACGCTGGTTTGTCGTGGACCTGAACATCTTTAGGAACTTTGAAAGGCTTTAATATTTTATTTATTATCAGCTTGATTTTGGCGAGTTAAAAGTTAATGTTGATGAAGATAAAGATAAGGACACATCTTTTATTCCCTCTTATCATGATTATGGTTATAAAATGATTCCTCACACCATAAACTCAAAGGTCTGGCAGTTTAAATCTGATGTTTTATTAATATCGTGTGTGTGTGTGTGTGTGTGTGTGTGTGTGTGTGTGTGTGTGTGTGTGTGTGTGTGTGTTTGTCCTCTTGTGCACTTTATGTGAAGGTAGGAAAAAGTATTCTTCTCTCTCAGATTCAATCAGTCTGAATTCAAAGAAATGTGCAAGCAAAAGCAACAATCTGCACATGCGGCAACTGAAAACTGTGCCATATACATTGTTCATTCATTTTACTCTATTTTACTTTATTTTGTCATGCAAGAGAAATAGTCACACAGATGATGTCACACAGAGATTTATCTTTACTTTTGAAGCTTCAGATGGATAAAAGTAATTCATTTTCACATTATAATCAAATAATCAAAGATGGCAAAAGCACATGCTTCACTTGACTGCAAGTACAGATGCATGCATTAAAAAAATACTTTTTACTCCAGCAGAAGCAGTGATTCAGCTTTTTTACTCGAGTAAAAGTACTGGTTCTGAAATGTACTCGAGGTAGGTAAAAAGTAGCTGAGGTTGAGGAGATTTCTGCCAGCTATTTTTTGCGAAAGAAACTGAAGCTCGTGCCGTATAAATATAATAATAAAATTATATTAGTAAATGGGAATGCAAACTTTATTTCAGCCTAAATTCTAATTTTAATGAATGTGCTTAAACACTAGCTCTGTTTGCTCTTGCCTACATTGTAGATGGGTGACTTTGCCTTCATGTATAAACAGAAAAATGAGTAAAGTCAAGAGTTAAAGTGGGTTCAGTAGGTGTGGGAACCCTAAACTCAGTTGCAGTGGTGCAACCTGAGACAACAATCATTTAGAAACAAATCACAATAATTCCTGTTGTGAGCTCCAGTAGATTTCCTTTGTGTGCAGGCCATGATTAACTTAGTGTTGCTGCTACTTTTTGTGGATTTACACAACCCAGTTCATCAAGATATCAGCAGATGTTCCACACAAACTATTGTGGCTGATTTCCAACCCTCGATGCTACAAAACTGATGTACAGATGAAATTCAGTGAGTTAATTTCATCAGTTTAATTTACTCTCTGCTACCGTTGTTATAACCTACCACTGACCATGAACACCAGAGCTGCTCTGCACCAGTCCAGCACAGTGCATCACTAACCAGTGTAGCTCGCACTAAACTGCCCAGTATTTTCATACAACCTTTGAATAACACAAAATATAGATCAAATTGTTTTTGCAAGCTTAATATTATCCCCTGAGTATAGTGCTAAAAAAGACGCATGAATTATGCTTTGTTTTGTTTTTTATTTTTGTTTTTTTGCCTTTTTCCATCTCTTCATATGCAACAAGCACCTGTGATGGATACCAACAGTAGAGATATTTCTGTTACAATGTAAACAGCATGAAAGTAAAAAGCTGTCAGGAAAAAAAAAAAACTCAAGTAAAGCACAGATACCTGAATTCTTAGGTACATGAACAAAATATTGGTATTTCATCACTTGCCACCTATGACAATAATTATTCTATGTCCAAGTCTTTTTAAAGAAACACTCAGGAAGTTTACACTCACACACTAATGTTCACATCCCAGCAAATTCACCCCACGATTTGACCTTGCAATACTCAGAGAACTACCAAAAATCTCAAGAGCTACATGTCAGACTTAGTATGTTAAATGTTAAAGTTCATGACTGTACAATTGGAAAAAGACTGAATAAGTATGTATGGTTTGTTTGGAAGGGATTTATGCAACAATGTCATTTGGACAGGCAGGACCAAAGTGGAGATGTTTAGCCATAAAGTCCACCGCTGCATTCAGCAAAAACTAAACAGAGCATATCAGCACAAACACCTCATGAAGGGGTGTGATTTGGACTTGTTTTGCAACCACAGGGACTGGGCACTAACAATCACTCAATTGACCATGAACTCCTCTGTATACCAAAGTATTGTAGAGTCAAACATGAGACCATCTGTCCGACAGCTAAGGCCTGGCCCAAATTGGGTCATTTACCAGGACAATGATCCAAAGCACACCAGCAAATCTACAACAGAACACCCAAAATAGAAAAGAACCAAAGTGTTGTAATGGTACAGTAAAGTCCAGACCTCAGCCTGATTGAAATGCTGCGGCAGGACCTCACAAGAGCTGCGCATAAATTAATGCATGCAAAACTTAGTGAACTGAAGCAACACTGTAAAGAAGAATGGGCCAAAATTCCTCCACAGCACTGTGAGAGACTCATGAGGTCATACAGAAAATGTTTGCTTCAAGTTATTGGTGCTAAATGTAGTTCTAGAAGCTACTGATTCGTGGAGTGTGCTCAGTTTTTCATATTACTGCATAGAGTCCTGTGAAAACTTTGTTTTTCACATGAATGTGAAAAAAAAAAGATGCTTCGGTGCTTATATAGTTGAAGCTCCTCCTCCTAGACTCTATTATGCAGCTCTTATGCCTGGCAGACGATCCAAAATTAACACTTCCAGGTTTGGCTTGCAGACATATTGTTCCTTTCTAAGTTACGTAGTCATACGGATTGTGACTTGTAAAACTACTTCCAAAATCTATGACAGTGTTCAGGTTTTTCTTAATGTTTCATTTACAGCATAACATATCCCCCCAGCTATGTCCATGGCTCTTCTGTGCTCTGGCCTCCTGTTTCTGCTGAGTGGTTTTCAGTCTGCTTCAGCCACATTTGTAGCTGATATGGACTATGGAGGCATTCCTCTGTGGATTAACCGCCTGCTAGGTGAGCCCAGTGTGCTGAGTCTGCAGGGGCGAATGGATCCAGCTTGGTTCCGTGCTAATAATCCGCAGCCCTGCCCTGAACAGTGTGACTGTCCCATCCAGTGGCCCACAGCAATCTACTGTGACCAGAGAGCCTTGGCGCACATCCCTGACAGCCTGCCGGACAGAACTCAATACCTGTTTCTACAGGTAGGACAAACACTGACGTGGACAGCAAGCATGTGTTATCTTCAGGTGGTCTACAGGAAACCAACTGAGGTTTTGCCTCAGTTTGCACTACAGTATACTCTATATGCTTTTCATCAGTGTTAAATGACAAAATTCCTCAGGTAGTGAATTGTATTCTTATCAGGGCAACAACATCTCAACCCTGTCCTCCTCTGTGCTGGCCAACGTTACCGGGCTTCGATGGCTCATTCTGGACGACAACCAACTGGAGAGCGACAAGCTGAAGCAGGACTCTCTGCAGAGCCAGACCCAGCTGTGGTACTTCTTTGCTAACCACAACCACCTGAGTTCAGTGCCCAGTGCTTTACCAGCTGGACTCAAACAGCTGCGACTGGCCTACAACCAAATCAGCAGCATCAGCCCAGAAACTTTCCAGAACTTGCATAGCCTGACACTGCTGTTGCTGCAGGGAAACAGACTGCACATGCTCACAGAGGGAGACCTCAGAGGTAGCGTAATGTGTCATTTCCTTTTGTTTGTTCATGCATAATTTACTTTGAACACTTATGGCTGGAAAGTAAGAGAGAGTACAGCCTTATCCTGCTGACAAAAAAACAAACTGAAAAACAATTCAGTAATTTAAAAAAATTGTATTTCCTTAACACTGCCAGGGAAGATAAGAATATTTTTACATGTTTGTGCATCTCACAAGTAAATGTTTTGTCCTACAACTCGCACTAAATACTGATAAAATGGTTCCACTCGCTTT
>VVHJ01063553.1:73938-84517 GCA_015107715.1 Tylochromis polylepis | reverse complement strand
ATCTGTCCGAGGAACTTGATTGAGGGTTTTGCAAACTCACATTTTTCACTGTTCAATGTCACACCTGCTTTTGTGAGCCGCTCGAGGACTGCTACTAGTCTCTTGTCGTGCTGGGCCTGTGTGGCCGCGTAAACCAAAATGTCATCCATTTGGCAGACAACTCCATCCAGCCCTTCCAAGAGCTGAGACATTCGTTTTTGAAAATGCTCAGGAGGATATGCCGAAACAAAGTCTTTTAAAACAATACCTTCCGAATGGCGTGATAAAGGTTGTGAGAAGAGCTGACTGCTTGGACAAAGGCATTTGCTAAAATCCATCAAGTTAGCATCAAGTTTTGAGAACAACTTCACGCCCTCTAGCTGTCCTAGGGTGTGCTCTACTGATGGCAACATGTGTCTTTCTCTTTTCACAGAATTGTTCAGTTTGGTCAAGTCAACGCACACCCGCACTTCTTCTCTGTTTGGTTTGGGTACTGGAACCGTTCCTGCGCACCAGTCAGTAGGCTGTTCTACCCTGGAAATTACCCCTAACTTCTCCATGCGAGCTAGTTTCCGTTTGACTTTGGGTAACAGGGGAAGCGGGACCCGTCTTGGGGTTGACAGGGCAAATGGTTTAGCATCTGCTTTAAGCTCAATTTTGTATTCCCCCTCCATTCGGCCTAAACTGCTGAATAGTTTTGGAAACTGCTGCTTTACTGACTCTACTGAAGTGAGCGACACTTCTTCTACTCTGGCTACTAACCCAAGTGCTACACTTGCTGGGCGACTAAGTAACCCTTGTGTCAGGCCTGCTACTACATACACAGGCTGTACTGTGGTTTTGCTCGGAGTGCTCAGGTTAGCTGTAAATTTCCCTCTAACTACTAGTGGAGAAATTCCTGCACTATACAGTTTCAAATCTGTAGGTTGCAGCAGTGGTTTTTGTGCTAGTGTGTTGTACTCTTTTTCAGGCAAGACAGTTACATCCGCTCCTGTGTCAATTTTGAGCCAACAGTCTATATTGTTAACTTTTACTGTAGTCATCCATGCAGCCTCGGTTCTATCTGATGCTACTGTTCCCAAAGATGCTACCTCCCTCTCTTCACTGTCACCACCTGCTGCCCATATTTCTCCCACTGCCCCAGACCTGCACACTCTTGCATAGTGACCTTTCTTTTTACACTGATTGCAGAATACCTCTTTGGCTGGGCACAGGTTTCTGCTGTGAGAGGGTGTTTTTCCACATCAGTTGCATTGTCTTGTGTCCCTTTTCATGTTCCTCTCTGTGTTTTGTGGCACAGTCTTTTTTGGTTTGAACTGTTTTATTTTCGCTTTAATGGTGTCCACGTTACAAGGATTTTCCTGCTTGAAGTTGTTTTTAAGAAGATCCTGCTGCTTCTTAACAAGCTCACTTTGGCGGATCCGTATCACTGCTTTTTCTAGCGTAAGCTCGGCGTCCATTTGCAGCTGCTCCGAGAGCCTCTAGTCTTTTATTCCGACGACGACTCTGTCCCTTATCTGTGCACTGTGCAGCGGCCCGTAGCCACAATCTTTATTACATTGTTTATTACATCCCTATATACCAAGGCATATAGGGATGTAATAAACCCATCTGCGGTCTCACTCACTTCTTGCTGCTTTTGGTTGAATTTTGCTTGTTCAAAGATAACATTTCTTCTGACTACAAAGTGTGCCCCAAGTTTCTTTTTAAGAGTATGGTACTCACTCGCCTCCTCTTCGGTCAGGTTCAATGAAGTGATCGCGTCTTCAGCTTCATCGCCCATTGTATATATCAGAGTGTTAACCTGGTTCTCGTCCGATTGTAGCTTGAATTCGGATGCTATCCTGAATCGCTCAAAGCGTCGGATCCATTTCGGTCACTCTTCCGGCTTTGAAAAGTCGAACTTTGGCAGCAGAGACACTTGAAAGGCTGTCGGCACGGCTGCCATGCTGCTAGACGGGGGAGGCTAGTTAGCCCCTGCTAATTTGTTAGCCTAGCTTTTACTGTACTATTCAGTTCAAGCTTGCGGCATGGGGTCTTTGTATTGGTCACTACCATAACAACTCCTTTACGCTGAAAATGGGAAACTGTGGCTACAATTCACATGGATAAAAAAAAAATGAAACAAAATTGATAACAGAAGACTGTGAAAACATTGCCTGGTCTGATGAGTCTTGATTTCTGATGCAATATTCAGATGTTAGCATCAGAATTTTGCTTAAACAACATGAAAGTAGGAATCCATCCTACCAGTGGTTCAGGCTAAGGCACACTTTGGGCCCTTAAAACCAACTGTTGTTGATGATCTCTGTTCCTTTTATGACCACACTGTGCCCATTTTCTGATAGCTGCTTCCAACAGGATAGCACACCATGTCACAAAGCTCATTTCCATCAAACCGGTTTCTTGAACATGACAATGACTTCACTGTAGTGAAATGGCCTCCACAGTCACCAGATCTCATGCAAATAGAGCACCTTTGGGATGTGATGAAACAGGAAATTCTCATTATGAATGTGTAGCAGACAAATCTGCAGCAACTGAGCAATACTATCATGTCAATATGAACCAAAATCTCTGAAGAATGAAGAATTACAGCAGGTCTAAAGGCAAAGGGGTCCAACCCAGTCCTTATAACATGTGTCTAATGCGTCTGTCTAATATGTCCTAATAATAGACGGAGAGACAACCGACAAATATGTCTTCAGAGAAAAGCACAGATGGATTTCACCTTTCTAAAAAAAATAAGCAGTGGTTTTACAAACTTGTAACACAGCTGCAAGCAGTGGCAATGAGGCACAGAGGCACCTCAGACAGGACACTTTAAAATGAGTATGAACAAAAGATCACTGAAAATATCACAAGTCAGAACTAGATTCATAACTTTGGTTCAATCTGAACACGTTGTAGTCATCATAATTTTATTTATGCTGTCAGATTCATTGTGGGTCACACTGTTGCCTCTCACTCTCTTACATAGCGTATCTTTGTCCTGTCTTCCTCCCGTCACCCCCAACTAGTTTGCAGATCCTTCCCACGCTTGCTCATTGGGGTGTTGGGCTGTTCTCTGTTTTCTCTGTATTATTGTAGGGTCTTTACCTTACAACATATAGTGCCTTGAGGCAACTGCTATTGTGATTTGGCACAAATACATAAATAAATTTTCCGTGTGACACATACACATAGGAAAGTGTGAATACAATTTTCTCAAACTGTAAACAGGTTAAACATGCGCTGATGTTTTCCTGATTCTTTTTGTAAGACTTTAATGCACATGAGTTTATATAAATAAATCCTTTAACTGTTAATTTAACAATGTTTTCTTTTTTTTCTGTCAATCGTGACAACACTGTCCACACAGCATGCTCTCATCCACTCTGGGGAGCTTGGGCAGAAGTGGCATCTTAATGCTAATGTTATTTTTTCCATGTGTCACAACCAGTTTAGAGTAGTGCTTTTCACATTCTCACAGACTACCTTCATCTGACAGAGGCGCCCGCTGCTGACTGTGAACAATCCAAATGCCTCTGCCTCTCCACTGTCAGAGTGAAAACATTCACTTAACTATAGGACTGCAGAAATGGCAGCGGTGCCTGAGAACAAATACATAAATCAGCCGTCAGACGCAGCTGGTCAAATCGCATGCGCATTGTCTAAATGTTAGTAAGGATGACGCCTTTTGCTTTGCCCCCGATCACATGCACAGTTCTTCAAGACTGTTGACGGCAGTCCCAGCTGAGATTCACAAAGTCTTATCTGCTTCTATTTAAATCCCCATGTTCTGGCTTAACACCAAACACCCTGGCTCTTCTGTTTTTTGTTAACGTCAGTACGAGCCACAGGGGGATCAGCTGATGCTCAGAGAGCTATTTCAGCAAGCCACACAGTCTGCTTCGCTCTCAGCACTTGTACAAAGGCCAAGTGCAATGCCTCAGAGGAGTATTGTTAGTCAGTAGTCCGGTGAGAAGGAGTAATGAGCCAAGCAATCAGTGTTACTTGTTCATAGCCCAGTGACACATAGCTGACGTGGCCTCATATGGAGTTATACAAGCCTCATGAGGGACTTTGTGTGGAGCTACATCTGGTTTTAAGCTGAATGTACGCAGATGTATGGCAGCCATCTTGCACAATTATGTCCTTTTTATTTTCAGTGCTCTCTGATGAGCGGATAACTCACTAGGGCGATACAGTCATCACATTCGGTCCCCCTATTTTTGTTTTCATCACACTGCCAAACTGAGTTTTTCATGATGTGATTTTTTTTTCCATAATTTAATTAATATTCCATAAGATGCTTCTCAAACCGCAAAAGGAAGGAAGGAGACAGGAGAAATGAATTGAGTGGGACATAAAACCCTGGAGAGATTCAGAGAGAAACTTGTTTAGCTACATTAATGTTGAACTTTGCTGAGAGAGGTAGAGAGAGGAAGATGGAAAAGTTAATAGCGTTCTCTAGATTGAGGATGCCTCATTATTTGTGGTGATGTGAATCGCATCAAAGCAGCTTATTATGATCATCAGTGCTCGATAGTGGAGATGGAGGTGATCCACTCTTGGGCTGAGGGCACCGCCATAGTGTGCTATTGATTTGGCTGTTAAGAGGTGCTTGTGTTACAAAGGGCATGCATCTCAGTCTTCCATTAGGATAATTATGCTTTCTATCGCCTTTTGCACACCTCTGTGGCCCACTGAATGAATAAAATCGCAAATAATTAAGTTGCTCTTTATGTGTTCTTGCAGAGCTCAAGAAACTAAGCAGCTAAGTGACATGTGCAAGATTTGCCAGGTGTTAAGGAGAGAGCGAAAAAACCTTTCTCAACCTAAAATGGAGGGCTTAAAGTGATTTCATAACGGCACCAAAAACTTGTTAACTTTTGACATGTTGAACTTTTTTGTGTCCAGATGAGCCAAACTGAGTGTTTGAAGTTATCTACAAGAAGCTCTAATTTTACTCTGACATGAGTTACATGACATGAGGGTTACTGTGACACAGCTGGACATTACACAGAGCTTTAGTCCCAAATCTTAACAAAGTGTCCTCTGAACACACACACTCCTGGTGGTCTTCTTCCACTCTTTTATTTGACACGCCGAGGGCCTTCTTGGAGGACCTGTTTTGTAGCGAACCATTTGGTATTAGCATTTTCAAAAGGGCAATCGAGTCAGCGCGTCAGAAAACAGGGAAAGGTCACCAGGTTTCCTGCCGCTTAAAATCTCCACACTCTATCAAGTTCTTGCTTTGCTGCCACAGACCAGCTCATGCCAAATTGAGAGATTGCCCATTTTTCTCCCGTGTGACATTAAGAGGGTCATTTAGCACTCTATCTCCAAAAACCCTGATCGGGCTGAACAAGTCCTTTCCCCCCTGAAACGCGGTGGACAGGAATCAGTAGAATGTAATAGCAGGCCCTTCAATGGCTTAAGGCTTGGCTGTGACATGACTGGCACCGAACCTCAGGGGTGCAACCAGCGTGCTAGGTTAAGAAGAAGCTAAGAGCACAGGAGGGTGGCTGCAGGGGATTTCTCCATGAATGTCTATCATGCTTGAAAAGAAACTGGGGGTGCATGCCTTGTGCCTCGTGCGTGCCGCGTGGCAAAGCAAGCAAGGGGCCCCACAGAGGCTGGTTCCAGCGGTGGGGAAGATGTGCTTACACGGTTGAGTTAGCTAAGCCTGCAGATCCAGAAGGGACAGAGAGGGTGGCATACAGAGGAGAGGCAGAGCTCCAGGGAGCAGCATGAGTCTTGGCTGCGGATAAAAGTGCTGCCTCAGAGGCGCTGATATCTCTGAGTACCCTGGGGTTGACCTTGGCAAACCTGCACTTGCTGCCAACCCATCTGCTTGTTACAGAGATATAAGCGAGGTGTCTTAATTTGTCTTTAGAAATGTGTTTAAAATCATCATCCACTGGAGTGACACATAAATAATGATATTCACACAGCATTAAGGCCCGCTAATAAGTCTTTTGTTTATTTAATGCTTACATTATAACCTTTGCATCCACCCATTCATCTTCGTCTCCTTTGCTGCTAACTGTGCACAGATTTAAAAAGAAATTGAAGCTATGAAGCAGCATGAAACAGGTGGAAGCAGCAGAAAAGGCAGACACCAATAAACATAAAGAAAAATTGATAATATTGAACAGAATTAACAGAGTATTATGAATACACTTAAATATGTAATCTAGAAATGTTTATAAACAAAACAGAAATGAATTTTTTCTGCTGTTATCAGCAAGCTGGAAAGATCCTTATAGCCACGTGTGTTCACTCTGATACTCAACATGACAACAGCTTTTACTTTCTTGATGTTTATTTCTATCAGCCAACTAGAAACGGTGCAAATGAAGCACCGTGTGATTGCATTTAGCTTGCTTTAAGCATTACTTGAAGCCTCTGTCTAAATTGGGCAGAGAGATTCAGCATTAATGCATGCGAGGAATTACCATCTGATTTTAAAAAGCTAAAAGGTTTTTCTGACTTTGCCTAAAATATGGTTTAAAAAGCTTTGAGAACAGAATAGATTATCTTTATTGTTACTGCAACATCTAACATGTACAGAGGAAATAAGTGCAATCACAGCAGTGCAAAGATCAGTCACCATAGTCATGAAAACCATATGAAAGCTATAAACTATACAAAATTGTATAAGAGATAAAAACAAATAAAAGAGACAAAAGCAGCTTTTATCTATTTTCCCAAATTGCACAACCCCTCATGGCACAGACCACGCTCATGTGGACATTGCAGCATTTAATACCTACAGTATATAGTGTTTGGAAGCTTCTGGAAGTTGTAGTGCTTGCTTATACATAGTACATGTTCACTAACACCTCCACTCTGATTGCAGACAGTTCAGTGGTGGGATGACTTTGGTCCTCCCACTGCTGAGCTGAACAAAACTGATGCTTGTTCACATTATAGATTCAGTAGATCATGAAAAGCAAAATAAAAAAAATACACATACCTCCATCTTCACTGAAAAACAAATAGAGACGTATATCTGCCACTACTCAGAGATTTATTTTTATTTTTATTTTTTCAGAATTATTTGAGTGTCATGTCTCTCTGTTAAAAGAAAACTAAAAGACAATACCCAGACACAGCTTGTCCACCCTGCTGCCATCTGGCAAGTTAAACAAAATTATCCACTGCTGTAACATCACGCTTTAGAAAGACTTCTTTACACAGACAGTAAGATGACTGAATTCATCCTACACACTTTATCCTAAAATTGCTTCTTTTATTTACTGAATTATTAACTTATTTGACTTACATGTGGATTTTTTTTCAGTAGCACAAAGATGTCTCAAATTCTTTTACAGAATTTGTGTTGCAGAAGGATAATTACAATTTGTTTTCACTGGACTTTGTGCAATTCTGAGAAAAATTAAGTGCACCCTTAGTTGGTCCATAAAATTTAAGAAGGCAAGTGGCAGCTAGGTGAAATTGATTAGTTGATAATCAGGGAGTATGAGTACTTCTATAAGAGCAAACGTTTTGGAAGTTTTCCAGTCTGGAGCATTCAGGTGTGTGTTGGTGCAATTTCACAATTTTCCCAGGGGATGACTTCCCAGCAAATTTACCAGAAGGTCAGAAGGTCAGACCATGCAGTGCTGACCCGGGATCACAGGACCTTGGGCACCTTGCAGTCACTGAGTTGATCATGAGCTCCTCTGCAGAGCAACATATTCTAGAGATAAATGTGAGGACATCTACCCAACAGCTAAAGCTTGGTTGAAACTTGGTTATACAACAGGACAATGATCCAAAGCATAGCAACAAATCGACAACAGAATGACTGAAGAAGAAAAAAATCAAAGTGTTGCACTGGCTCACTCAATGTCCAGACCTCAACCTGATTAATGCCTTCAAACCTCTATGAAGTGGTGCAATGCTGCAAAGAAGAGCGGGCCACAAGTCCTCCACGATGACGTGAACAACTGAGAAAGTCCTACAGAAAACAAGGTTACAAAGGTTATTGCTGCTAAAGGTAGTTCTAGAATCTGCTGTATCACGAGGTGTACTTAGTTTTTCACACGACTGCATAGAGGCCTATGAAAACTGTATTTTCATAGGCCTCTATGAAAATGCTCCTAAAGCTTAAATCTGATTTCGTAAATATGGAAAAAGCCTAACAAAGCCCAACTTTGTCTGACTAAAACTGAAGCCAGACAAACTCCATGCCCTCTAAATATAACATAAACACTGCTTTATACACTGAAATTATCACACTAGGTAAGGTAAAAGTGTTTCTTAGCTTTATTTAAGCTCCACCTTAACATCTTTTCAAAATAATGTAGCATGTACTGCATTGAATACCATATAATGGTAGCAGAGATCAATCCTTTTAATTGTAATCCTTTAAATTTAATATTAAATTCAAATATCGTTCTATTTATATCACTGGAAATGTAATATCCATTCAAACAAGTTCAATCGTTGACACAGTTCAGCCACTTTTCACTCACTAATGCCTTTTTTCTCCCACCACCTGGTGTCTCTCAGCTGTTGGGGATGTCTTCTTATGGATGACAGGGTCCAAACTAATTTGAAGTGGCATCCTTGGGGCTTGCATGGATTTTATTTTAGCCAAATAAAGTCTCTTGATTAGAATTAAGAGCGGCGCACGAGGCGCGATGAGCTTACTGAATCTCGGTCATGTCGTTTTCATTTTCTTCTCTCTCCTCTAGCCTCGGTCCTTCATTGGCTCTGTCAGTCTGTAAACGACGACTGAATGTGTCTTTCCACCTGCTCCTCGCATCATCAGCATGTTATCATCGCCTGAACACTCTTTCTCGCTCATTGCCTCCTTTCTCTCTGTGTCTCTCCTCTGTTTCTCATCACTTGTCCCTCTCTCCCTCCCTCCTTTCACTTCCTCTTTCTCTCCATTTTCTCCCCCTTCACGCCCCTCGTCCTTTTGCCTGAACGGCATGTGGCGAGCAGGTAAATAAATCACCGAGCAGCTCTGGAGAAGATAACGAGGCAACGGGGGATACTGTGCACACTGCAGATGTGTGCAGATGCTTCGCCTAGGGCCACATGGATAAGGACCACATCACTCAATGTATATATTTATATATTGCTCCACCTCTAGATAAACTCAAGAACCTAAATCAAAGGCTACAAATAAATGCTGCTTTGAATGCGTGAGGTGTAATGTTTTGCTGTCCTGTCTGTCTGAGAGTGGATAACATTTGAAGGGACAGAGAAAAGAGACTCAGTAGAAATTTTGAACCTTTCATTTCACCCTCTCTGAGGCTAAGAGAAAGTGAAACTATGCCAAGGGTGGAATTTCACTCTTGGTGATTTTACATGCAGCTGAAACAGACACAATCACCAACACGCAAAAGGCCCAATTACATTTTGTGAAAAGAAGAAAGAGACAAAATTATGACATTAGGGTAATGAAGGGAAAACTTTGCTAATGAGAAAGAGAGACACAGAAGAAAGGAGAGTTTACTTCCATGCTGATTTGGTGAGAGACAAAGAGAGCACAGTTCAAGAACAGTGAAAGACTCAGAAGAGATCTTTTAACTAGCAATTAAATCCCTGCTTTGGAAAAATGATTATTCTAGCCCTGAGAGAAGAAAAGCTAGCTTTTCATCATTTAGCGGGAAAAAACTGTAAAGTGGGAAGACATGGTGGGAAAGATGAGGCGCAAGTGTGAGAGTAAATGCTGCCGTCACAGAGATATCCTCTTACCAAAATGACACTAATAAGCAACACGGAGAGCTTAGAAATGCAGGGACACAAAGATCGATTGACCAAACAGCAACCGAATGATGGGCGAGGAGAAAGATAAATGAGCGAGGAAATATTATCACAGCACATTATACAAGACAGAGTTCACTCTGATTACTGGGTTGTAATTACTGCAGAGTAACTGGCAGGATGTGTGTGTACATGCAAGCTTGTGTTTGTTTCTGCTGCAAGTAGAAGTTTATGACATTGAGGAGTTTTCCTCCTGCTGATTAGGCAGGTGAAGTGCTACAGTATATTAGAATTTGCTCAGCTAAATGCTTCATGGCATCTAGACAATGGCTTATTTATTAACACTTCTGCCAACCACTGGCAAAGCAAATGGAAGCTCAATTAAGGTGAATAAATTAGGATTAAGGCTGAAATGTGGCGCATTTTCATTTTAATTAAATGTGTTTATTATTTATTTCCAGAGTCGTTACAGGAGAGAAGGGGGGGAAGTGAGATGCCTCGCTCCTCCTTTACAGGATGACACAGACTGCAAGAGTTACCCAGGTGAGAGGCCTGTGTCGTTAAAGCGGCCACTGAATGACACATACTGTGAACATGCACATTTTATAAGACAGAAGGAGGTGGCCGTCATTAGCTCTGATGGGAATTCACAGAATATCCACAGCCCACAGCCTGATGCTAAATACATTTACGATCCCTGCAATGCGACAGAGGGAGCCGAGTCAACACAGCCCTTCCATTTCATTCTTTTAAAGTTACGCTTGGCGAGGTTTTATGAGCTCCTACACAAATCATATTAGATGAGTTGCCACCAAGTCATTTCTTATATATTACTGCACCTCATCACATCCAAGAAGGAGAGAAGGCAAAAAAAAAAAAAAAAAAAAAA
>VVHJ01063553.1:57803-73918 GCA_015107715.1 Tylochromis polylepis | reverse complement strand
CTAAGCAAGGGCCCCCCACACGGAGCAGCACACAGCTAAATGGCAGAGAGACAGCAGAGGGGTGACACACATCGTGTCATCGATGTCATGGCAGCACATCCCGCTGTCTTGTACGGTATAATCTAACCAGCCTGGGTGTTAGACAGGCTTTTACTGCCATGCCAATGCAGCTTCTTGGAAAAGACTTGCAGCGACAAGACACACAGAATCAGAGACAAGATGTACGCAGATGCACAAACAGATAGACATAATCAGACATACACTCTGTATCCCTCTATACACACAGCTCTATCCATTTAAACCTCAATTATGGAACTCGATTGAATAGCTTCCTTGTAATTGTAGGCCAATTATGTAGTCTGGTAGAATAGTTTTCTTATATTTGCAGATTGATGGGCAAGCATAATTGGTATAAAAATCACACTGAGATCATTCACAGCACAGCCGTAATAATAGTAACAAGATTTCACAAAAGTTCTGGCAAATATCTTTTGATTTATTGACAGTTTGGCAGAATTAAATGGCAAGGGTCTTTTTTTTATACGCCCACAGTTTTAATGATTGCCAGTCATTCAGGGATTTTTTTTTTGTTTTCAAGTGGAGATACTGCGGAATTTTTCCTTAACAGTCTAAAAAAAACCCCAATGTAGCCACCTAAGATTGTACATAAAAAAAAAATAAAAATAAAAATAAGGATCTTTTTTAGATCCCTATGGAGAAAGTCATTCTCCACCATAAGTAATAGGAGCAGTGGGCAGCTGCTCAGCAGCACCTGGAGACAAATTCCAGATGTAAGCCACTGCTTTGGTCAAGGACACAATGTCAGATGAATTAACCTAGCGTGCTTTTGATGGCGGGAGATACGGGACCTCCCAGAGGAAACTAGTTTGAGCACAGGGGAAACATGCAAACTCCTCACCCTATAGTTTGAACCCAGGACCCTCTTGCTGTGAGGTGGCAGCTGTGCGGGATGCAGCCTCCAGGTTTGAAAAGTGAAGCCAGTGTGGAAGTGCTGGGAGCATATCCTCAGTAAAAAGGACTTACTTCTTATTCAATTTATGTGCTACAAGTGCTTTCTTAAAGAGTTTATGGTGTAAACTGCTAGTTTCAAGTCTTTTTCAGTACAACATGTTTGTAAGTTTTTAAAATAATAATTCAATTTAGAGAAGAAAGCAAAAAATCACAGTATACTTTAAGGCATGACTACTCTGTAATCAACAGGTTTCCCATGTATGGGTCCTCTGCTTCAGTTGCGTCTATCCAACGTGTTAATCAGGTTGTAGATTGAAGGGTAAAATCCCAAAATGCTCAATGCTCAAAATACAATATCTATGTTATCATATGAGTGTATATCCAGTAGATGTTTTTAGATGTTTTTCAGATTACATGTTTAGCGCTCAGTATGCATTACACATGATATACCCAAGTGGATCTATTATATATCGCCAGGTTGAAAGCACCATTAGAGATGGACACACTGGAAACTGAAGGAGGTATCCAAGCCTTCTCTATTGCAAACACCGCTGGCTGCAGAGAGGAAGGTCATTTTGCTAAAATCACAATTGTTTGTGGGTCACATTAAAATCACAACGAGCCAGGGCTCCAAGTGAATTCAACCATTTTCCACTCACTTTAGTTTAGCTTATGCTATTGTCTTTTTGTTAGAATGAGTAGTTTTTGAAGTGGTGAAGATAAATCCCCCATGATGACTTTTACCTCAGCTGCCTCACTACAAGACTAGTAAATGCATTTTTAAACAAGCACTTAAAATTTGTGGAAAAATCAAACCGCAGCTAAGTGTTTCACTTGGAGCTGGTGTGGAGGTAGGTTGGCTATTACATAATTACATCAAACGTAACCCTTTGTTGTGCATTAGCACCCCTCCACACCTGAACCCAGTAGGAGTAAAACTGTAGCCTCAGCAGCACTTTGCTTTGAGTGGTATAAATACGCCTATATGTCCATTGTCTTGTCAGGTAGATACAAGCATGAATCAGCTCTCCATTAGACTTTCATGAGGGAGCAGAAAGACAACCCACAGCTTTTATTTCCTTTGCATTACCTCTCTGTTCACAAAGGCAGAAGAGTGCTTTGCAAACAATGATATATGACATATACCCACACAAATGCATTATCATAAAGAAGAGCCCTAAAGTTACTTATAAAAGGAGAAAAAGAGTTTTGAGCTGAGTTAGACAAAGATGGAAGGCCAGCGATACTGTAAACATCTAGTCAGAGAAACTATTCAAATGGAGCTCGTCTGAGCATCGAGGTAAATTAGATATTAATTCTATGCAATGAGGCTTGCACAGCAAGTCACGTTGACAGCGCCTGGCGACAAAATTAACAAAATAATGAGATTCCGACAAAGTGAAACCAGAGAAAGGGCAAAGGAACTGGAAGGAAGGGGCAGATGAAGGAGAAAACAGTTCGACAGACCGGAAAGCGAAAGAAAGGAATAAAGAAAGATGTCATTTTAGCAGCAAGGGGTAGATAGGTGTGGAAAATGAGGAGGTAAATGCAGCGAAGAAAAAGGGCAGAAAGGGACTCATAGACTGCATTTATAAACACGTCTCTATAGTAACCAACTGGTAATTTCACTAGTGGGAGCAGGTGGGAGGAGGAGGGGGGGACAAACTGGGCCACCATTTACAAGCATCACTGAAATCAGGCTAGTTATTACAGCAAAGTGAGAGACTGGGAAGGAGAACACTGAAAGGCTGGATATTAAGATTTAAAAAAAGAACTGAATCAGAGGGTGTCTAAAATGGAAAAGAAGGGGGGAAAGCTTAGACATGTAGATGGAGGAAGAAAACTTAGGGATGCTCACATTTGCCGCTTTTTTCTTTAAATATGAGCAGAAAACGGGTTGTGCTCCCCAGGGCTCTATAATTCTGTGATTGGTCTGTAGTTTTGCCCTGCTGAGGGAGTGATTTCATCCTTTCCTTTTACTGTGAGCAACTTCCAGGGTGCTCCGAGCCTTGCTGTGTAAAATCACGAGCACTTACAGCACACCTTTACTACAGTGGGTAGGTGATAATGTTGGCAGAGTAAAAGACAAAAAAGGTGAGAGTGAACATGAAACGTAGAGGTCAATTTCCCTGTATCAGTACGTGCTTCACATACTGTACAGAGCTGCAGCACTTTCCAGCTATGTGCGATTACCTTTTAACTGTGTGATTGCAAATAGTGATTACTGAGTGTGTGTGCATTCAAGTCTGCAAATGTGTGAGCGTGTGCATCTTTTGCTATTGTTCTTTCGTCACTGAGGCCCGGCTACTGGAGCATAATGTTTTCTGTTGTATTGTAAGAAACACTCATTCTCCACTACTCTATTTCTCCTCCCCCGTTGCTCTGTCTTTATCCTCTTCAAACACACATGCGAAAACACAGCATGGATGATCTTGCAAGCCTCCACATCCTCTTGCAATTCTCCAGTCTGTATGAAATCGACATACACCACCCCTTACATGCAGTGTGTAACATCTGGAGTGTATGATGAACTGTTCTGTCAAGTTGTCATCTTAGACACTCAGATGGCGAGAGAAAAATGTTATCTGCATTGAAGATTATGACAGTTTCCATTAACCAGGAGCACTTGAACCCACGGATGAGGCTGTATTCTTTTGCTTTCAATTCCTCTTCACAAAGCCCAGGTGAAGACAGTCCGAGAAAGGCTATGCAACAATTTCTCCCTCCTCCACGTATTCCTCTTCTTCCTTTTCTCCCCCGGTTTTTCCTGACAAGCCTACAGATAAGGCAGCAAAGAACAACAATAAGACCACGGTCTCTTGTCAAGAGACCAAGAGAAGCCCTCTGCGGGACTAACCAGGGTGCTGATAAATAACAGTGCATGCTTGCCTCCTCGGACGGCATGCAGACCTGGAGAATTAATCACGGCCGTAGCAGAAGCTCTTAGGCTCCTGCAAACCAGCTGAGACCGGGATACAGGATCTATTCTTTTGTTTCTGGCCCTCCACCTACATTCACTCCCATGCACGTACACACAGGAGCCCAGACAGAGATGCATACACACCCCATCATGCAAACTCAGGCAGCTGCACAAACACCAGTGTGCACAGAGGTAATAGTAGGCACGGCATTGTTAAGCTTGCCCTCTGAATGATGGCAGCAGCATACGGCCTCAGGTGAGAGTTATCTTACCACTTTACAAACTCTGTGGTGCTGTAATGTGACACCAGCATGGCTAATAACATGCAATTCCCCCTCCCTTTTCACAGTTTCACATCTATCTCCTTCTCTCTTTTCCTCTTTGGCTCTCTCACTGGCTTCTTTAAATTGCTCTTCTCGCATCTTTTTCACTGCTCTCCGTCTCTGTTTTGCTCTCCTGCTTCCTCTTCTGTGCTCTGTTTTGTTCGCTTTCTTTTTCCAGCTCTTCTGTGATTTCTGTTGCAGATACAGTACAGGAAATCTGTTCTGTGGGGAACCCTTGAGGCAACATGCACAGAAAGAATGCTGAGACCACATCACACAAGATGCATATAGATAAACAGTGCTTAAGTTGAGTGTAGTGCAGCACACATGCTGCCCTACAGAAGAATTATGGGATTATGCCTGCAATAACACATATACTCTTTAAATTCCAGTGTGAAAAAATATACATAATGTACAGAGAGAAGAAGTAAAAGCACACGAAATGTATTGTCCTGAGAGGGAAACACTGTGAGAGCAGCGTGGGGTGTGCACTGGCGGTGTATCATTAATGCCGTCTCACAAGACCGATCAACCAAATAAATTACTTGTTTATGTTGTGACCACCTACTTTATTCGTTTATTGTTTACCACAGCACATATTTTTAATAAATCAGTTAAGAATAGCATTGTGTGTTTGTTTGGGGTTTTTTTTCCAATATCGGGAGCGCCAGTTGAGAATCAGATTATGAAATGCAAATTCATAACACTTTATCAGCGAGACCCTGTAAGGCACTGAAGCTGAAAGCAGGAAATTCTCCACAGAAGAGGAAGTGAAAGACCTACTTATGGGTCCCAAACTAGAATTCATTGCACCTGACAGCAAGAGCTTGTCCCTTTTATCATCAATAAGCAAATACGGATGGGAGGAAAACAGTGGATGTAGCCTTCTCTGTGCAGAACCCAACAACGGTCAGTTCTGTACTGAGACAACAGCCCCACCTGTACATACCCCCATACTGTATATAAAAGATGGACGTGGAATATGAAGTGAAATTAGTCTCGAAAGGTGCATGGGCTCAAAATTGTCACAAACATTTGTAAATCTTAGTTTGTGCTTGTGGGTCATATGCACTATCATATGAATCTGTAAGACTTTTGAGACTAATTTCACTCATTATGCAAAGTTTTATGGAGCAAGAAGTTAACATAACTGGAAAGAAGTGGTTATTAGTGGTTACAGTATGTATGGGTGCAATACACAGACACAGATACCTGTAATTAGTAACAATAAAAACACCAGAATTTCACTCATACAGACTGGAGCAAAAACCTCTTGGATGACCTGCTAGTACAGTTAACTACACAGCAAGCCATAATAATTATTGCATAATATATAAAAATTTCACAGACACATTAAATAGTATCAGTTCAGTGCCTCAAAGTAGCTGAGGTGAAGCCTGACAGACTGTACTGGCACACAGCTGTCGCTCAAAGTGACCATGCCCTAATAATAACTTAAGCCTTAATACTGTTTAAGCAGATGAGCATGTTCCTTTGCACGTGCTCCCTCTGGGTCAAATTATTCATCAACACAAAATCTCTTTTCTTTGCTATGCAGTGTGGATTTACCTTTGAATCTTGAAAATCGCTGTTCCATAAGAGGGCTCATTGAGTGCATTTAGGATATAAAGTTTCTTACAGCTAATTGAACCTAAAACAGGGGTCATATTGTTTGACCCTCCACTATTAACTGAAAAGCTGAAGGATAATCGGGGTTCTTTTTAACTTATTTTATTAAAACAGGTTTAAAACCTTGAGATAATCACAAATTTGAAATTCGACAAACAAATTAGTGCTCCAGATTATCATCTATTTTTAAATCATCACATCTGGAAAGGGGTTTTTTTTTTTGGTTTGTTTTTTTAACATCTAGACGGAACTACTGTAATGCACTGCATACAGGAGTTAGTCAATCATCTCTTGCTCATCTACAATTAGTCCAAAATGCTGCAGCCAGATTACTGGCTGGAACAAAAAAGAGAGATCACATTACTCCAGTGTTGGCAGCTTTTTGCTGGCTCCCTGTGCGCTACAGAATGAAGTATGAAGTGGCACTGTTTGTGTTTAAAGCTGTCTTGCACCTGCTTATGTGGTAGACATGCTGCGTCCATACATTTCCTCAAGCTCATTAAGGTCTGCTACCCAGTCAGTACTGCCCATCCTGTGGCTGAAGCTTATTTCTAAAAGGGGTTGTGCCTTTGCACTGGTTGCACCAACACTTTGGAATAATCTCTCGAGTGACCTCAGAAACGCAGCAACTGTGACTGTCTTTAAATCTAATCGAATACCTTTTATTGTCAAGCTGATCTCTGGAACTGTGGTTGAAGGGCAGGATGTATTTTATATAAATACTGTGAATGTATGTAGCATGATTTTTTTAGGAACCCTTTAATTTTATTTATTTTAACTTCACTATTTTATTTATTTATACATTTTTTTAATTGTAAAGCAGTTTGGTTTTAAATGTGCTATATAACTAAAATGTGCTTACTTATTAACTTATTTACCGATTTTAAGAAAAATCACCATCTAAGCATTAGTCATGAAAGGTGAAAATCCAATGAGAATGTTTTCTGTACCAGGCTGTAAAAAAGATGAAATTTGGCTGTAAAGTTGTGGATTTTAATCTGGGACCTGTGGGGATTGGCTAGTTTTTTTTTGTTTTTGGGGGGATTTTTTGTTTTTTGGGAGGGGGCAGCCTTCTTCTCAAGTGGCCATTTGAGGAATTGCAGTTTTGGGCTTCATCTCTTGGACCCATATTTGCACGTTTCCAGCTGAAAACATTTTCCAGTAGGCCACAGTCCTATCACTGGTCTATTTGGGCTAATCCAGCTAATCCCACCTCTCTCCATGGACACTTCTAGTCTCTTGGCTTTCCTCCTTTGATCCAGAGTTGCTGGGGAAGAAAAAAGAACTCTTGTCTTGTCTATGTTTCTCCATACAAAAATCCAGTGGGAGGAAGAGGAAACTTGGCAGTCTAGCTTCCCTCTCTCCCTCTCTCTCTCCCTCTCTCTCTCTCTCTCTCTTATTTCTGAAAATATCCTGTTCCCTAATCCAGCTAGGGATGGCAGGGAACAGAGCAGGTTGGCATCCAAGGTGGTATATAGGATTCTGCCTGTTCTCCATGACCGTCCTGCAGGGACTTTGCCTGTTCAGTAATTAAGATCTAACAGAGAGAAGATTCCCTGTGATTGTTCTGCATGGTTAATGACTACTGTAAAATGAAACAATGACATAAGAGTAATGATACCACTACACTGCTCAGCAGCCCCCCAGCAAAAAAATATCCTCAAACACTTTACACACTGAGAAAACTGACTGCTGACAGAAGACAAAACACACAGAGAAAAAAATGTGCTGTGCTTTTTGAATAAACCAAAACCACCAAAATGTCATGTCAGCCACTGGAGTAATTGCTTGTGTGCTTTACTCTTTGCATATTTGTTTCACCTTTTTTTTTTCCAGATCAATACTTATAAATACAGATAAGCCAAGCTCGCACTTGTTGTACATTTTGACAGATGAAATTGATGAGGAGTAGCCTGTCAGAAGTCAAGGATCAAAGAAAGTACTTTTATTTTTGTCAGACCTTTAAAAAAAAATAACTCCAAATCCAATCAATAGCATTTTGTTTTCTTTTTCAGTGTTACTGGGTGAGAGATTTTGTACGCGTATGTGTGTTTGCATATATTAAAGTCAACTTTTGAACTTTATGAGCTACTGTGTGGATGTGTTTGTGTTTTGTTTTGTTTTTCCTGGATGCCTTCAAAGATGTCTCTGTGCATAAAGATGCATTTGTGACTGTAGGAGTGTGGGCTTGTGAGGGACGGTGTTTGAGGACTGTGCGATCTGCGCGAGATGTCATTCAAATAGCGCACGGCGTGTGCTGTAAGGCTGCGATAAGCGTAAAGATCTGATTTCACTTCTCTGTGTGCCTACCGTTTTGGCTAATTTTCATAATTAATTAAAAAGCGGGTAAACATTACATCACGCAGCTGATAAGGTTCCCTGTTGTTCTCCTTGCTTCCCATTAACTGAGCATTATCAGTAAGCAATGCATTTTCTCCACTTCATTATTGAACTTCAGTGGAGTGATAGTATAGACCTAATGTTTGACACTAAAGTTAACTGACACAGTGTGGCCCCTGTCAGTCTGCCAATCAATGTGATGAGACTGATGTTGGCATCAAAGGCTCGTGAATATGATTGGTGGGAATTCAAACTGGCCTCCTTATCAGAATAGGCCCTTTTTGTTTTGGCTTAACGTTCCTTAATATTATCTTCTAACGACTTAAAACTATACATTCTCTATAGATAGAGAAAGAGAAATAAATTCATGAATCATGTTGGGTTATTCTCAGCTTCCTTCACATCTTTTCAATAATGAGCAAGAGGAGGAAGCTTTTGGCCCAGTTACACCCTGCACATTGACTGCCAATTTAAAGATGGAGCGAAAATCAGAAGAGGAGGCGAAAGAGAGTTTTTCATTTAATTTTTTTTTTTAATTAACCCTTTTGTATAAAGTGACTCCCACTATGATCTAAAATCTCATTTACAAGCTAAGACAGCTGCTTCATAAAGAGCCACAAACAAACCAACAATAAAATAAACAATTAATAATAAGTGACATGCAATCTAAGCAAAAGGAAGCAGGAGAGCGGGCAAAGACAGGGAGAAGAGGGATGTGAGAGAGGTTTTAAAATGATGTGCTTGCAGCTGCCTGCTGTGAACAAGCCCTCTCAGCATCCAGGTCCTCATTGGTTAGGATGACTTAGAGTGGCGCTACGGGCCCTTCACTCTATTCCACCACCATCCTCCATCTCCATCTTCTCCCCATTAATCTTTCACTCGTATTCCTTCTTTTTCTTCCCCTTCCTCCCACTTTTCTCTCTTTTTTATTTGCCATCCTATTCAGCTTCCTTTTTGGAGTCCTTTCCTCTTCTTGCCTCTCACTCTTCTTCACATCCCCCGTCAGCCAAGCATCCTCTTCACATGCTTTTCACTCGGTATCTGTGTCTATCTCACTTTCTGAGAGTCATTGCACTGGATGCCAATCCATATTGCCCCGCTGCTTGTCGTACTTGTGTACCGGTCTGCATATACCTGTATATCGCACAATTGCGACTCTCAGTATAACTGTCTCTTCCTCTCTCTAGCCCTCAAAGAGTGCTCTGGCTGTCAGCATCACCCACCCGTAGCAGCTCCAGTGTTTGCTTTGGGCTTTTGGTGAATAAGCAGGTCTCCTGTTGTTCGAGCGTCTCCTCACTGCCCTGTATGTGAAGTGTCGCTGTCAGGATTAAAGCCTCGTAATGAAGAGCAGAGGGAGAGTCACGGACCCAAAGGTTGGGTTAGAACACTACTCTGAAGGATTAACACAGCACATAAGTGTTTGGTTGCACCACGGTGTGTTATTTGACAAACTCATTCTTGGGGAAATATTCTCTGTGGGCTACTGTGAAGCCAACAATGAACACAGTAAGCTTGAGTGAGACTGACACATCAGAAAAATCAATTGATCCTGTTATAAAGAATGATATTTAAATGTGACATGGGTTCTTATTTAAAACACTAAACTAGGCTGTTCAGCTTCTGGAACATCAGAAAGATGTGTGATTTGTGGTGTGTTGTCTCCTTCGTAGGCCACATGCTCATAATACTGTTTCATCCATTAGTGGGAATCCCTAAAGAGAAAAAGATCGGGGAAATAAAATGGGCTAATTCCCACTGGATGTCGCTCACACCTAGAGGTGACAGAAAAGATGGCACGAAAAACTCCCGAGCCCCTGAAATCAGGTGTAAGCCTAATAAATATGGAGCCACAAAGCGCAAAATAACTGTCCACTTTAATTGCACATTTTCCCACAGTAATTGACGGAATAATTAAGACTCAGAGGAGTCACTGAAACCATCTGTGCAGGCAAAGAGAGGAAGTGCAGGAGGGACAACAGAGGAAGAGCAGAGAGAAACTATAGCAGGGAAATTAGGAGGGGGAGTATGTATGAGACAGAGAGCAAGAGTAGGCTGAAAAAGAGAAACAACAATAATGCAATGTGAGGGAAGGAGCAGGAAGGAGAGACAGCTGAATGCATTAGCTTCAATGTTACTCGTCATAGACGAAGTATGCTGCCAGATTACACTTCTGCCAAACAGATTTACAGAAGAAGTGCCAAGTAAAGATTCCCCATAGGTGTGTACATTCTCAAGCATATAGCAGGGATTCATTGTACAGTGTAACTGTGTGAAAGCTCATTTGTACCCTTTGTTTATGTATGGTCAGAAGTTGTTGTGGTCAGAAGTTTACGTACACTCTTCATGGGCATGAATGTCATTGTTACTCAGATCAATGGGAAAGTCCAAGGAGGGAAGGTCTCATGGAGCCATTACTAAACAACTACAGATTTTATGTAAGTACAAGTTATTCACATGTGTCACCACTTTGACAAAGTCTGGAAGAAGACCCATCTGTCACAGTTAGATAAGAGAAAACTGGTTAGCATGTTCAGGAACAACGCAAAAAACTCCAACGCTCAAGTCTGCCATTAACTGGAAACCTTTGGAACGTCAGTGTCAGTGTCCACAGTGAAGTGAGTTTTACATCACCATGGACTGACAGGGTGCCAACCAAGAAACAAACCTCTTCTCCAGAATCGACACCTTTAAGCTACACAGAAATCTGCGGTTGCCCACACTGACAAGTCAAATGCCTTCTGGAAAAAAAAAATTTCATGGTCAGACAAGACAAGAATGAGCTATTTGGCCACAATGACAAGAAGTATGTTTATAGGATTAAAGGTGAGACTTTCAAACCTAAGAACACTATACCGACTGTCAAGTGGTGGTGATAACATCATGCTCTGGGGCTGTTTTGCTATGTTACACAAAGTGGATGAAATAATGAAGAAGCAGGACTACCTCTAAATTCTTCAGCTTCACCTCTAATCAACAGTTAGATAGTTGAAAATTGAACACAGCTGGGTGTTCCAACAGAACAATGATCCTAAATACACAAACTGGTTTGGGAATGGTTAAAGCGGATTAATATTAAGCTTTTGGAATGGCCTCCCAGAGCTCTGACCTCAACCCTACTGAAAATCTGTGGCCTGTGTTTAAAAGCCGAGTCCATGCCAGGAAACCAACCACTTTAAATGAACTCTACTAATTCTGCCAAGAGGAGTTATCAGATATCCACCCAGAATTATGCCAGAAGCTTGTTGATGGTTTGCAAAAGCATTGTGGTCAAGTTGCAACCTGCAAAGGTATACAACCAAATATTAGTGGGTGGTATGTATATATGTGTATATATGTGAATGCATGTAAAAGTCTAAAATTACCATGACATTCATGCTCATGAGGAGTGTATTTAAACTTCTGACCACAATTGTATTTGTGCATTTCCAATTGCAGTTATCAGTGTGTCAGGGAAATAATCCAGTTTAGAGGACAAACACGGGGACAGAAGGAGATATGAAGAAAATAAGGAGAGAAAAAGACACCACCATTGCTCTTCTTTCTGTGCAAACATTCATTCTTTGGTTAGCATAGATATGCACAGGCCATCTGTGCATATCTACGCATGTTACAGCTAACACAGCTAAAAAAAAAAAAAAAACACCAGCCTGTCTTTGTGCATGCTCGTATTACAAATTGTTGGCACAGACGCCATCAAAACTGGCTGACAAAAAGATGAAAAAGATTTGCTTTACAGTACCATGCAGTGTTTGTTTTTTGGTTTTATTTTGAGGCTGTGCATCTGTAGCAACATTCATATTGTCAGTGTTTGAGAGTGACAAGCTCTTTGCTAATGAGAGTGAATTTCAATTTGTGGTGCACAGCGGAACAGAATGAAATAAGAGCTCTGTATGTGCGAACAGGTAAACACAGTTAGCTCCCTTAGCCAATGAACAATGCCTTATTACGATCTGTAACCATAGTAACATTTACTACAGACAAAACATGGCTTGTACCTCACCAAATAACCAGAGGTGTGTATTTGCCCACCACATTAGGTGACAAACTGATGCCAGTAAAAAGCTTGTGAGAGCAGTGGGTGGATTTTCATGTGGAACCGCAGATAGCTGATAGAAAATACGACACAGTTGTTGCACATTTGTAGTTACCAGCGACTTAAAGGTCTCTCCAGTCCAATCATTGCAGATATCAACCCAATGCACTGTGTCTTTTTTTTAACTGGATTTAGTGTAACGCTGAGGAGCGAGAGCTGTATTAAGCTGTGGTGTGAATATGCTGTACTCTATCATTTATCCGCTGTAAATGTGGAAGGAAACGGCAAGGTTATGCATGACTAGAGTAGATATAAAAAGTGAATTTTAATTTCTGCTTGGGCTTCTGCTTGACAAACTATATTTTTGCTTTCTACGAGTAACATTACTGCTAATCATGGTTGTTGTTTTTTTCTTGCCCAAAAGTAATATTTCCTTTTAATAGGAAAAAGAATACTTATCCAAATTGTGCCACTTTTTCATAATCCAAATCATGCTATTGTCACATAATCCAATTTTTGGAGCGGAAATGTAATATAGCCATTACTCGAGTCCAGAGCACACAATCTGCATTTTCAGTTTTATAAGAATATATTGCAACATGTGGGCTCTCTGCCACATGGGCTTTCTCTAATAGTTTCTCCTTTTCTGTTTGTATTGTCATTGAGAGAGAGAGAGCGAGAGAGAGAAAAAATAAATATTAACCTTTAATAAAGGCAGGACAAGAAATCAGCATGGGATAAAAACGTATTATTAAAGAAATGGGGAAGAGGTAGTCAACAGGTAGTCTCCCACAACGTCAAGGAAATCCCAAGAGGAAAAGACAAGGAAGGGAGCTAGGTCCAGGAAGGCTCGTTGGGAGGGTGAGAATACATTACTGTCAACGATGGCACAGTTCCCTGCACTCACAGAGCTACATATTAGTGTTGAGGGCGAAGGGAACGCAGAACACAACCAATTCTAAAAAAACTACAAAGAGTCCCAACTGTTAATGAAGCTGTGAATGATGGGGTTTTTATGTGAGTTTGTATATTTGAATGTAGTAATCCTTGTAGTGTGTGGACATGAATCACCTGGTATTTATTTCTGTAGCTCTTTACGAAGGTTTGCTTCCTTTTTGGAGATGTAAAGTAGACCGTAGGATTGCATAATTGAATTTGGAAAGGGCTGTTCTTGTTCTGCAGTTGCTCCTAAGTAGAGCCTAATATTATTTTCTCCCAGTTCCTATGGCACTTTTGAGCAATCACTGTTCCAACCTGCATGATAATCTACTACAGAATATAGACAATTTCACAGAAACCACACCCCCAGTCCTCACCATTTCATGATTGCAAATGGCGCGGGAGGGGACATCATAAGTGAAATGCAAAGAAGAATAGCGGTGGTTGGCAAACAAAATAATTCCTAGCCAGTTGGCTCTTCCATTGAGCCTGGTCTTCTATCATCCTTTGCCAAGAGCTTCAGCTGTCTTTGTGTTCACATTTTAATAAAGTAACAGCCTGCCATTTAACGTGATTGACAAGAAGTCAGAATTTAAGCCTGTATAAGAGAAAATTACGGTCTCTTAGCAGCACTGCGTTTTATTCCTCATGTGTTAGACTGAAGTTGTGGTTACAGTATATTAGATATATTAGAACTGTTTAACATGCTTACGTCAATAGATATCACAGTAACAAATACAATCACTGGCCAGTTCACTAGTTACATCTTCCTAGTACCAGGTTGGAACCCCTTTGACTTCAGAACTGCTTTAATTCTTCATGGCATAGATTCAACAGGGTGCTGGAAACATTCATCGGAGATTTTGGTCCATATTGACGTGATACCAGCACACAGTTGCCACAGAGCATCCGTAATGTGAATCTTGCATTCCACCACATCTCAGAAGTGCTTTGCGGATTGAGATCTGGTGACTGTGGAGGCCATTTGAGTACAGTGAACTCATTTTCATGTTCAGGAAGGCAGTTTGAGATGATCTAAGCTTTATGACAGGGCACATGATCCCGATACCACGAGAAGACAGCTCTGAAAGCAAAAGGGGGTTCGACCCAATACTAGGAAGGTGTCCTTGATAAAGTGGCTGGTGAGTCTATGTACTGTATTTTGGTCTTTATATCTTAAGTGGATGTAGTCTGGAAGTCTGATCACAGCCGTTTAGCAACCACAAAACTGTTGCTCAAATGACATATTGGTTTGTAAAAGTCGACTGTGTGGTTTTGTAGCTGCAGTTTTAGCTGTTGGGGTTCAAACCATTTTCCAGCAGGGACACATCCCCGCTGTCGCTGAAGAGTCACATTTACGTGTAGTTTAATAGCAGTTTTCTAGGATAACTCTTTGGGATTCTACTATTTTGTTTACTATCATATCACAAACAGCAGCCATCTGTTTACTTGCAGCACAAAGTTTTCCACACAATGGTAGAAACAAACCAGCTTGCTTAAAAACAAAACAAAAGAAACCCTGTGCGCTTATTTTCTAACAGCTGCAGTTAGAACTAACCTGAGTGATGAACACATTGCATCTGTTCAACAATGAAACATACTCTTTGTTTCAGCAGTTCAAAACTTTAAATGATAAGCCGCCACGGTAGGAAATATTAGCGATGATTAATCACAGCTCTGATATGAAACTTATCAGTGAGATAAAATTACAAACAGTAACGTCAGGTTATTTGCATGCACTGTTTCTTTTGCACAAATATCAACTGCAATAATGAGAGATAATTATAGAATATGAATACATTAGCAAAATATGGCTCAGATTTCTTGAAAATCTTTAAGATTGCACCTTACCTGTTGAGGCTCAACAGCACATAGTTACATTTACTTATCAGTTCAGCTTCTGTGGATTAAAGTGCCCGGCTTCTAAGCCAGCATCTTCAAGAATTGCTCTCAGCTGGTATTTAAGGTATAATATGTATAATTTCACAGCAAACTAAAGGGATGAAAGAGACAAGCATACTAAGGCACTCACATGTCCTTTTGCTGCTATTATTAACCCAGGAAAAAAAAATTGAATATAGAACTTAAAATGAATGAGATCAGTTTCTTGATGTTGCTCATTTCAAACATTAGCTAGATACGACAGTCCCTGCCCTCTCCAGGTTATTAAATTGCCGACTGAGGGCATCTATCTCTTTTGATAATTAGGAGCTGCCGGGAAGCTCTTCCTTTTATTTAACAATTACATGTCTGTGAGACAATCTAACTGTAAAGATATATTTTCTCCTGCCTATGCTTTGTTCTTTCTGGCCCAGTTTTGTGCTGCCATCGCTTCCTAGATCTAAAAAGCTCCAACAAGAGCATGAAACTGTGAAGTTTGTGAGAAACTCTGAATCTGAATGTCTAAAGAAGCAGGGAGCTATAGGAGGAAGAGTTTAAGGCAGGTGTAGGGGGTGGGGGGATAATGTAAAGAAGTGTAGAAGAACTTTTTTAAAAGGATAGAGAGAGGAATATAGAAATAGAGATAGGCCAAAATTCAGAGTGTGTCCATCAAAGACAGAAGGAGGTGAGGATTTGTTCGTTCAAGGTGCAGTCACTGTGAAACTGCTTAAACAAACACTGCATGAGAGTCAGAAGGGGTGGGGTTGAGGGGTAGAAACTTACAAATTTGTCCCCTTCCAAGGAGACAGAAAAAGAAAGAGAAGAAAGCATAAAAAAAAAGAACAGAGCCTTTAAGGAGTTAGACACGAGGGTAAAGAAAGCGAGGTAGATGGTGTGTGTCACGAAAAAAAGAGAGATAAAGAGGCAGATTATGAACCAGACCGTGGAATTGAACTCAGAGGTGGGGCGCTGTAAAAGATGGAAGCAATGAAGGTGAAATGCAGTTGGCAAAATAAAGGGAAAGATAGTGAGTGAGTGAGGAAAGCGAACTGATGGAAAGAGATGACTGCCGGGGGGG
>VVHJ01063553.1:29489-52252 GCA_015107715.1 Tylochromis polylepis | reverse complement strand
GTTTGTGGTGTTGGGGGGGGGGGGGGTTGTTTTTTGTATATATAATTAATAAGTTATACCGTTAAGTATACTTTCTAGGAGACAGAGTTGGGTTGGATATGGTCTATTGGTTTGGTAGAAATTGGGTGGAAACAATCTTCAGAGATATAAATGACAAGAACCTGGAAGAATATAACAGAATATATGCATGTCTAGGTATTTCTAGTAGTTAATGGGAAAAGTGGGTATTTCCAATTTGGTTGAAATGACCCTTTAACAAAACAACCCATTATGCACATTGAGCTGTACCCTTAACGATCTCAATTATTGAAAGCATGTGCTCCTAGTGTGTGCTTATTGAGCTGACACTGACGCGTGCATAAATATGTTCGTATAATGCCATGTGTGAATTGACTCTGCTTGGGATTTGCATGCATTGACTTCACATTTTTCCTTAACTCTGCACTATCCTTCGTTATCTCCTTGCACACCTTAATGAGCCAGTTATTCACGACTGGACCAATTAGTCTCAGTAACCTGGTCAATTTAGCCTCTATGCTGTCTCCCACTGCTCTCCTGTTCAATGCCTTAGCACTGAAATGAATGGTACTGGAGGAAAGAGGGATATATTTGGCTTGCGTGGAGGTCAGTGGGGGTGGTGGCAGGAGGAAGGTGGAAGCTATCGGCAGTTCAATATCATAATGGTGCATTACAGCTCGGAAAGCTCCCAAAGCGCCTCTGCTACTTGCGTGCGAGGTCAGAGAGAGTATCATTTAGCTGTGATAGAAGCATCTGTGCTTTGAGCGGCAGCCTCTCTCTAGTTTTCTCTCCCAAAGGCATTATCGTTTAATTGCAGGTGTAGCGGGTACACAGGGTTAGCAAGGGTTATCCTTAATGTGAGGCAGTGTGGCTCTAACCATGTATCGCAGCCACTTGTTTCTCCATTAGACTGAGCCAAGCATTGAGGGGAATCGATCTTCAGGCTTCATTTACATCTATGCTTTAACAATTATCTGAGCTTTAATGAAGATTTTATATCTGTATTGGGTTCTGGTGTGACCCCTGTGTCTAGATGTGTGGTCCGTGGCCCTGTGTGCCTTCCCCCTGATCCTGGCTCCATTTTCTCTCATTATATAGTGACATTTGTGCAGCGAGCATGACTTCAATCTAGCATAATTAGCCCCTACGTATAATTAAGGCAGCTCTTGTTGCCCTTCTCTATCTGATTGTTTTGCTGCGTTATGCTGTTATTAACTTTTCAGAGGAAAAGCTCCGCGGCTTCTGCTTTTCTGCTGATTTTCTCCTCGGGAAGACACTCACTTAATACTTTAATGTATATGTTTTGCAACTCTATATTATAGTTGTGTGGCAATTTTCTTTCTTTTTTTTTGCCTTGTGAACATGAAAAGATACATTTTTCTTGTCTGAATAAATGAAATGGAATAAAATTATAGATAAATCCCAGATTTTAACAATAAAATACATGCTATTACATCTCTTGCAGCCCACTGGTTTATTTGTCACATCATCTTTCACTCTTCCCCGCTTTAGGTGTGCATAAATGACTCCTTCATCAAAGTATACACTAGCAAAATGAGCAGTTAATTGAGATACAGCATGTTTGTCTGGAACTAAATATACTAACATCATATCGATCCCAAGGCCTTGTTTATGTCACATTTGACTGAGCACAATCAATTCTGTCTCGGGACTTTGATTGATCACCAATATGCTGTCACAGGTATTGACTGGGGCTATGGTTAGAATAATGCCACTATCCTAAATGGAGTGAATGAAGACGAACATGCTGAGCTGGCCTGATTTGTTTCTGGTCTATCCCTTCTCCTTAAAGATTCTCAGTATGTTTCTCACTGTTCTCTGTTTTGATTATTGTCACTGTTTTTACATTTCTGTGTGAACGTCTCTTTCCTTCCTTCCTTCCTTGGCTCTCTGCAATAAGCTTCCCCTTTTTCTCCATGTCCCTCTTGGCTTTGGTCTCCCCCCCACACACACACACACTTTGCACACAAACACATACTTTCTCCTCTACATCTCTGCTCATTATCCCACCTTCCCCAACTTGACTTGTCATTTTTCCAAAGCCTCTCCCAGATCTCCTCTGTGCATCTGTGAATTGTCTCTCTCTTCATAGCAGTGCCCCTGTACAGCCAGATTCTTCACTCCATCCATCTCTGTCTGACTCCTGCCTCTCCCCACTTCTCTCATCCATCTCTCCTGCTCCCTTATTCATGTCCTCTGAGCTTTTGCTCCTCTCCACTTTGTTGCGTGTCATGGCAACCAAGTTTCTCCTTGACCCTTTACATCAGAGGAACACGCACATATTACTGTGAAATGTCAGTACGTGAGGAAATCGGTTTTCCTGTGATGTTCATGTTACATTGTTCTACCTACCAAAATTTGTGATGTTGGCCACTGATGTTTAGCAACAAGGTGATGATGCCTGGTTTGCACTGTCATCCATCCTGGAGGTGTTGGTTGTAGTTAAGGCTGGATATCGGTGCAGGCTCTGGGACAGCATTTCTTTATGAGTCTCCCTTTGTGCTTGAAAAATGTCCTTCTTATTAAAATTGAATGAATTATTGTGTAAAATATGTACCTTGAAGTACTGAAGGGTCATTCTAGTTTATGTCCTATAAATGTGGCCATTACAGTCTCATGGTCACTTTTATTCAAGATATTCAGCCTGCAGTGGTGCAAACAACAGCAGGGTCTCCAGCAACAGTTTTACAAAAAAAATAAAAAGTAAAACACCGAAAGTAGCCAGCAGAAGCAACCATTATACCTAACTGCATTAGAGAGTGACATCAGGGACAACTCACACTCTCAGTTTGTGTTCACAAGCTAATAGCAAACAAGCGCCGATCCTAATTGCAAAAATGAAGTGGTAAGAAACACAACACTGCTCGATGACAAAGCCTCCAGCTGTGGCTAATTGACAAAAACACTGCTGTGAGATGTGACACTCTTTTCATTTATTTATCCATTTATTCTTTTTAAACATTTGAAACTTTTGTTCAGCTATGACTTTAATCTTATTAAGGTACACATTGCACTTCACGTACATCCACAACCCATTACACTTTGAAATCTTGGGCATTTGGTCTAGTTGGCCTCTGGCGTATCTTTAATTGTTGGTTAATGCCAGTTCAGGTAAATAGACCATCCATTCTATCCAAAAGGCAAATGCAATTCCCCTTAAAAACAGATAGCTAAATGGTGTTTCCATAACTTGCTGAGTTCATTTTCAGCCCGGGGCAAGTATTTAAAATTAGTCATTTAAAAATCCAAGAGGCTCTTGTTGCTTGCTATGCAGTCTTTTGTATAAGTCCTCATTTCTTTGAAACTATGTAAAGAGGTAAAAGGTGAAAAGTCAACACAGGTGAAATACAGGAACTACTTTTAAGATATACTGTCAGTCCATAAGTATTTGGACAATAACACAACTACAGTGGAATTCAAATTAAACAAACAAGAGGTCTCAGTGGCGTCTCACAAAAGTATTGCATTAACTGTTTAGGAATTACAGCCATTTTTACACATAGCCCCTGTTCCCAGATGCTCAAAAGTAATTGGACAGTTGACTGAACAGCAGTTTCATGGCCATGTGAGGCCTTTTCTCTCATTATGGGCATAAATGACAGTGTGCCACACATGTGCAAATGGATAATGACCCAAAGCATACTGCAAAAGAGTTTCTCAAGCAAAGAAATGGCTTCAGTGGCTAAGTCACTCATCTGATCTCAGCTCAGTTATTAAATGTAAAAACTAAAAAAAGCAAGACCCACAAACAAGCAGCAACTAGAGTAGGCTGCAGTAAAGGCCTGGAAGCACGTCTCAAAGAAATAAACACAGCATTTGGTAAAACCCATGAATTAGACCAACCATTAAATCCTTAAAATTATATGTGACATCTTAACTCATTCAAAATCTACTGGTGTGTTGTACAGAGTCAACATTGCAAAAATTTTGTCATTGTCCAAATATTTATGGCTATATGACAGGTTAAAAACAAAAGCTGCAGTTTTCCTTCCATATTTATCTTTAATGCAGCTAAACAGACTAGCCTGGTAATAACTTCTATAGATGAGAAGTAGAATGAGAAGTAGAAATAAAATATCAACCTTTACATTTTAATATAACATATTCCTGTATGTAATCTGAACATTTTGGTTTGTAAAATAGCATAAACACTCTGTATGTTTATTTTTTAACATGCTGGCAACATGACAAAACTTGAAGTAGTGATAAAAAGGCAGGTTTTTATGTACATTGTCATAAATTACGCTTTCTTGTGTGTAGTAATTACACTACATGGTCAAAACGGCATAACTAAAACTCTGTCTTTGAATTTGAGTGTTTTCAGTGATATTGCTACAGATGTATAAAGTCAAGCACTTAGCCATGCAGTCTGCCTTTACCAGCATTTATGAAAGAATGGGTTGTTCTGAAAAGCTCATTGAATTTGAGCGTGGTACTGTGGATGCTACTGATGCAAAAAGTCAAATGCAAAAATTTCTTCCCTCCTATATACGTATTCCATGATCAGCTGTGAGCGGTATTACTGCACAGTGAAAGTGTTTAGGAACCACAGCAACTCAGCCTTGTAAAATTAAATAGCAAGGTCGCTGAGTGCAAATGCGTAATAGTCACCATCGCTCTGCAGAGCTCCAAACCATCTGGCATTAACATCAGCACAAAAACTGTGCACTGTGAGCTTCGTGGCTTGGTTTTTCCATGGCCAGGCAGCCCCTATAAGCCTAATGTGTAGAATTTTGCACCACTATATTTGAACCACTACATCATAACTGAGCAGTTATATAACCTGAAACTAACCCCAAAAGGTATTTCAAGAACTGCTCTGAGACTGTCTTGTCTCTTAGGGCTTGCATCAGACTATCAGTTCTACTGTACCAATTACTGTTCATTAAGCAACAGCAGATAGGAACTAAAAAAGAAGATCACTACATGCTTGCCTGATATACTGAAAGTAAGTGGTTACTTTACTGAAGCCTGGCCTACAGAGATTAAAAGCAGGGGGAGAAATAATCCTCCTTCCAGCAGTTTGTTTAATATGAATAAAAAAGTGTAAAAAAAAAAAAAAAAGTTGCAGTTTTATATTATCATTTCAACACGTTACTATTAAAATCACTATTTAAAACTTTATAAAGAATGGGTCATTCCAACTTACCTATCAGCAGCTGCAGATGTTACAGAGATATAACACAAAGTGTACTTTGGTGACATCACCTAAACACACCGGCCACCTCTATATTGGACACTGAGAGGCAACGATCACACTTTAAACAACATTTAACCCCACTGACGGCATTAAAAATCTAAAATGTTAACTGCATTTAAATGTGAGACCCAGGGATCGTCTGAAAATGTGATAAGCCAGGAGTGACAGACCCATCTCACTTTTACCTTGTCTCTGTGTGACACCGGCAGCTGTGACAAATTTTATTTTATCACAAAAATACTCAACATGAGTAAAGTAAACTTACATAAGTTGTAGTGAATACAGTAAATAAGGTTACATATCTACCAGACGAAAGTCCAGTCGTTTCTCCTGCTTCTCTTCTCCTCCCTCTTGTGCCTGTCTCATCTGTGCTTCTTGCTTTTTCCTCCTTCCCTCCCTCTCCACAAAGCAAGGCCAATTAGAGAACATCCCATGCTCCTTCTTGGCTCAACCAAGACACTCTCTAGGGCCGCTAATTAAACACAACCCTTCCCCCTTTCTGTCTCTTTCTTCCTCTCTTTCTTCCTCTCTCTCTGCACTGTCACCTCTCTCCATCTGCCTCGCCTCCTCCTGCTCCCGTTCTCCCACCCTGCCTTCCTTCTCCATTCACAGCAACCTCTTTCCATCAATTCACTGGTGCTTCTCTCTTTTCACAACTCTCCCCCGGCCCTTCATCCCTCACCCTCTTTGCCTATTTGTCATGGTAGAAGTTTGATATTCACATTGGGACAGTCTTCAGAGTCAATCTGTACAAAGCACTGGACTTGTTATTCTCTTCTGCTAGTGTTAACCATGCGCCCTGTGACCTCATGTACACTTTAGGAGAATGTCCAGATCTGACAGTGCTGCTCCTTTTTAACAATGTTCCTCCAGAACTACTGTTGCCTGCTGTCCACAGCTGAGCCCACTGACACTGACAACAAACCCTGTTAATGGGCCAGTCATAGTTACTGGATGTTCTCCTATTTTCTCCCTCAGTTTCCATTTTTCTTTTTCACCCCTTTCCCTTCTCATCAGGGAACTTCATGAGAAATATGTGCAGCATTTTAGAACCATTCACCTGGCTTGGCAAAGCGTTTGTTTTCTCCGCGCATAAATGTTGGCATACAGAAAAGGAGGACATCTGTTGTTGCCATATTTTCACATAATGAGTTTCAGCCAAGAAACTCAATTAGTCAAAGATATGATCCAGTCGTGGTGTTTATTCCCATTAAGCACATATATTTGTTCTTTTTTTGGCAGCAATGCACACTCATGTAACAACCAGGGAGCTAGTTAGTGCTTTTTTTTTTCTTTCCTCCTCCCCCTCATATCCACACAACTTTGAAGAAAACTTCAGACACCACAAATGGTTTGTTGCATCATTTTCTTACCCTCTATCACAGGAAACAACACCCAGTTGAGCACTATTTCTATGTTAAAAACTCTCCTGACATCCTCAATAAAAGGAAAAAATATATCACAAGCAAATCTTTCATTTCCAAGGCAAAATAGGAGCAATGAGAGATTCCTGCCAACTGCAAAAGGAACAGCTGTAGAAGCTTTTTCTGAGTCATGTGCTGTAAACTAGTGTCTTGTTTTTGGACTGTTCTGAGTAATTACTTGTGATTTTTAGGAATAAAAAAACAAAAACAAAACAAACAAGAGAAATCTGAATGCACTGTTATTCGCACTAATTCTCACTTTGTTTACCTGCAGCTTCCATAAGCAGACACAACATTAATGCATGATACTGACTGCCAGCATGGGTGTAAGGACTTAAAGAGTAAAAGATAGATCTACATGTGCAGAATGATTATTATTTTAGCAACATAAACACATAAATAAAACAAATGTTTTCAGAGATGTAGCTTGTCCTACATTTTTTGTGAAATACTTGGTGTTCCTAAAATTGACTACAGTACCGTGCAAAAGACTTGTGTCACCCCTCATTTCTTTACTTTTTGGGGGGTTTAAAATGGGAAATAAGTACAGCAATTTATTGAAACAAGCAAACATACAGTATATGAGACAAAACTTTTACAATTCTAACAAGCTTAAGAGTCAATATTTGGTATGACCACATTTATTCTTCAACACAACCTAAACTCTCTTAGGAAGCTTACTTGTAATTTCTTTAAGTAGTCTGCAGGAATAGTTCTTGAAGGACATTCAAAGCTATTCTTTAGATGTCCTCTGTCAAGATGATCCCACACTGCTTCATCAGTGTTGTGGTTTGTACTCTGGGGAGGCAAATCCATTACTGATAGTGTTCCAGTGTCTGTTTTTCTATCTGTGTACAGTATGCTTCTACTGCATTTGCAGTATGTTTGGGATTGTTGTCATGCTGAAAACCTTCTTCTATGCTAACCGCTAATGACTGTGGAAACCTGCTAATGACCAAAGCAAGCACAAATACATTTTTAGTGCAGTAATTTGTACTCTTTATGATAAATGTCATTCTAGCAACTGCCAGCAGCCTCAAGCAATCACTCTCTAACGAGTCACAGAATACACATTTTCTCCTGGGAATGGGTGGTTAGCGAAGGCGACTGAACTCTAAGCTTGCATAAATGTGACTTTAGCAGTCAGTTTCAGAGTGGCTACCAGTAACTTCGAGCAACCACTTCCAACCTGTCAACAAATACACATTTTTCTGGTTTTGGGGGTTGGTAAACCAGTTTCCAGGCCTATGTGACTGAGGCCTAAACACCGCAGGTGTTGTGCACCTTCAAAAACATATTAAATGCAACACGGTGTTCATTTTGTACATTATAGCCACCTTTAGTGACCAACAGGATGATCAAGCAGGGTTTGCTTGAGGGCTAGCATACCTTGTTAATCAAAAGTCTCTATATGAACGTAGTGTCCCTCGATTTTACGGTGAGATCCACACTTTGGCATCTTGTTTCAAAAGAGCTAAGACGGCCATGGATAAAATATTCAGCTTGAGACTGCACAAACCAGTGAATGAGGTCATGGTGGCCAGGTCCATCTATTCTACTCAGTGAGCGGGAATCACCAAAGTCACTGTGATTCATCTGCTGGGAGTTCCTTAAAATTTCACAGCAATCAATCCAAAATGTTGGCAAGAAAAATGACTCAAAGCCAAAAATGTCAACCTCCTATAGAAGCAGCAGAGAAGGAGTTAGAGGATCATCATGTGAGTAGCATTTAACTCAGTATTGGAATGGCGTATGAATGGATTTTTTTAGTGTACCAAAAGTGATTTCAAAGTTAGCAATATTTTTAGGTAAATCTTTCAAGTATAGACACTGCAGTCCAAATCTTTTATTAACTGCTGCATCATTAGTTATAAAACTGTGCTGCAGGTGATGTCCAGTAAATAGACACATCCCAGAGGCCTCTGAGAGTAGGAAATGAGCGAGATTGCGCTGGGTCTCACTTTGTCAACAATTGATTGATAAGAGGTTTTGTTTTCATGACGCCAACCAGATCACCCAACTCTCCCTCCCTCATCCAATCCCCATCCTCTGAAGCAAAACTAATCCTAACTAAACTCCCAGGATTCCTCCCATCTCCCATCCCACTCCTCTTTCTCTCACTCACCCATGTTCTGTCATTCCTGAAGTGGCACTAATCCTCCCCTCTTCTCTCCTTTTCATCTCCTCCTTCCTCCCCTTCGTGTTTTTATGATCTGTCGTTACCGGACCAAAACTAATCTTCACCCCTCCTCCTCTTCCCTCGTCCCAGTCCTCTTTGCTCCCACCGCCCTGCCCTCACTCCTTCCCACTCTAGCTCCCACTTCATCCCTCTGACACCCAGCTGTTATTTACCTCAGACCATAACTGTATTTACCTCTCAGCCTACTCCCTCCCCACCGCAGTACATCTCTTCTACTCTCTACAGGCAAAGTCATATTGACAGCAAAGCCTTTGGAAAAAGGCTCAGGTGAAAGCTGCCGCCACGCATGTGATGCTCCTCCTTAAAGCATCTTACACAAATAGACTTCATCTGACACTTTGTATCCAAGAGCTGCACTAGAAGGAAGAAGATGTACTGTGTGATTGTGTTTCTGTGCTTGTGTTGTGGCAGTGTACAAGGAATAAAAGCAGAGCCAAAGAATTTCTCCATACTTACCTGCAGCCCAGCTGGATTCAGACATCCTCAGACGTCTCACTCATATACTGAGATACACCCGTGTCCTCACATATGCGCACATACACACAAAAATACTTGTTCATTTGTAGTGAAAAATGCCCTGCAATTTTTTTTAGCTGCATCTCAAAGTCCAAAGAAAGAAAGTGGATGTGGAGAGAGCATGAGGCTGTCAGCTCATTCTTCACAGCTTTGCTACAAATGTGAATATCTGCTGTAGCCACATAATTACAGAGTTATCAGAGCCTTTCTCAGGTCCTCGGCTACCGACAGCATATGAAAAGACCCCAATTAAGCAATTATCTTTAAAGGTAGAGCCTAATTCAGTCATTTGAGCTCCAAAGAAGCACTGAGAAGGAGACCACAGTGGCTGACAGCTAATTCAGAAAGTGGGGCTAAAAGCATTAAGGCTCAGATAAAAATGGAGAGGGCTTGTCATCATGTAACGCTCTGAAAAATTGCAATAGCGGCACGCAAATGTCAGACTCTTTTCACAAAAGATTACAGTTTTTATGTGTATGCCGTGGACACTTATATTACTTTATCATACATGTCCATTCTTTCCAGTGGCTTTCACAATGCTGTAGCACTTACTCTTGGAGTGCAATTCACTTATATAAAGCAATTGAGTGTGGACTGTTTTTTGTTTTGTTTTGTTTTTTACTAATTGCTAACATCTCAGTAAAATGTCCTTTTCTGTTTCATGCCTCAATTTAGTGGCTTAATGCTGCTGCCATTTTTACAATCAGTTTCTCACACTTTCACTCTCTTTTTCACTCTCGCTGATGTGAGAAGACCTCCCTAAACTGGCTTCTCGCTGTAATGATTCATACAAATCAGCAAAGCACTTACGAAATTCCATGTCTTTTTGAAGCAAATTAGGGCATTTTCTTTGCACCCATTTGCCACTTTTGCTCTTTTTATTATTTTTTTTATTTTTTTTTTTTAATAACTTTTTCATTGTGCACGTCCTTTGGATATCTCCTCTCCATGCTTGATCGCTGGAGCCCAGTTGTCCAGAGCTTTCTGTATGTCTCTGAGGTTGTATTAATCTCAATTGTCTGTGTTATACTGTTTGTCAATGTGTCTACACTACTGGGGCAAAGCAAAGTGATAGACGACTTGACTACCTTCTTGCCTCTTGAGCTTACACTTTATGGGGAAGGAACTGACAATTGCAGTTCTAGCATTTTATAACTTTTGGGTGTAGTGCCACATCAAATTCGAACTGTATAGGGAGAGGCTGAAGATGTATATTTTTGCCTTCGGACAAAGTAAAAGAGCTGTGCTGAACATCTTTTCACTTCAACAACAGTACTTTGGTTCATTCTGACAATAATCAACACAGTGATAACCAGACATATTGTGATGCATTATTCATTTTTGTCTGTCTGATTACCCGCCACCATTTGACAACCATCACACTCAAATGTGTTTGGATTACAAGCAGTGAGTAGTGCAAAGGGGGAAATGGCTCATATATTGCCTATCTATCATGCAAAGAGGGTATTTTGCAGCAGCAAGGGAAAAGAAGTAAACATCCGCTGACTCACCGTGGGTATAGTTCATAAACACTAAGCTCCAGTTTGACACAATGTCTACCCTGAGGGAGGATAAGTAGCCTCACGAGTGGTCAATAAGTCAGACAGTACCCCACAATCCACAAAGATAAATCCACTGTTGCTAAGGCAATTCATAACATTTGAGTTGTGTGGAGGGTCATTTAACCATTTCCATTGATTACTGTCATTTTGAAAGTGGTTACTGTCAAGGGGCCTGAATAGAGCGACTACTTAAGACTCGACATGCTGATCAATAGTGCAGTCTCTAGGTCCAGACAGCATCTCACACCTCAAGGCCATGTGGAAGTCCTCCCAAGCTCTCCTCCAGCTAGATCAATATGCCATGCATACTCGCATACTCACCAAACCACACATCAACAGGTGCGGCTTAATATGCCTCATTTATATGAGTGAGTCTCTGATTCACCTCAGATTGAGCTGCCTTGTTCTACATAAAAAGCGCAGTCAGACGATTCGACCGGCACTTGCCAGTGCAAGAAATATACTAATGTTTAAAACACCCCTAAAGGATCTGCCAAGGTTGGAAATCAAGATAAAGCGCTCAGCCTATCCTAAAATTGATTTATAACCCACCTCTTACAAAGAGCTCTTGGAAATACATGAGCCAGTGCCACAGTGTTTAAGGCTGATTTCATTTTGAGCTTTTTCCCTTTTAACAGAGTCTCAAGACATAATCTGAAAATACTCTTGGATAATACTGCCACAGAATGATGGTGAGGAAAGAATGACACCTTGAAATGCTGGGTCATGTGTTTACTGTACAGCACTTTAAGGACAGGCAGCTTGACCCCTGCCGCTCATATCGATCGACATTACTGATTTTTCTGCTATACAACTCAGTGTGCCACTTGCTATCCCAACAGGTCGGCTTACGAACGAACTCTTCCTGCCAATCTCATTATTCTTTTCAAAAGGCCAATTCATAATACTGCTCTTACACAAACATGTCTAATGAGCAGTCTGCAAGGTTAGATCAATACAGCTAACCAGAAAAGTGCCCGGAACCAAACATCTTAAAATCAGCATCACCAGGTGATGGACTCATTTCTCAGACCAGATCAATGGCTGACCAGAAGACTCCATTAGAGGACCTTTTAACAGCAGCAGTGATTGGTGGAGGTGGACGGGTTAGGCTCAGGCTTTAACATTTTGCAGCAATTTCCAGTTGTTGGGGTTTTTTTTAAGGAGCGTTCAATAAAAACAATTAAGCCATATTTAAACCCCTATTCAGAGTAATTGTAGAATTTAGGCCAAGTTTGGTACCCTCAACAGCAAGATAGTATGAAACTGAACAGCCATGGGGTACTGGTAAAGGTTGTCAGTGCTTAGGACATTTATACTTATATTCCCTACCATCAGAGAAGTATATTATTGGTCACAAAAGCAGTCATGAGGTGCCATAAAGAATTACCTTCAGCGACAGGGAGAACAAAGAGCCTTGCAACAGAAGGCTCCAATAGATCCATTATTTCAACATTGTAGAATCAGTCTGAGGTTACACAAAGAGACAGAAGACACCGAGTCCACGGACAAAGTGTGATCTTCCAACCAAATCCCTTGAAAATATGTTTACCTTGGAAAATGTGCTATATTTTAAAGAATTACAGCAGTCACAGGAAAATATTTATCTTATTCAAGTTTTCTTTCTGCTTCAATGACATTAAAACAGGAGGAACTTAACAGAACTCAGCCCAACCCCAAATTACATCATTTTCTTCATACTGATCCACATCTGCCAGCCACAGGAAGAGTGCAGCTGGTTAACATTAGTGTTTTCATTCTGTCATGAGGACAAGCCACTCGTTGCAGATAGAGGAACAGTTCTCCCGTGCAGTGTTTGGCAAATATAAAATACGTCTTTTATGAAAAACGCTCCTGAGGTTTGAAGATTAATGCTGAGATATTTTATCTCTGGCTCACCATAAGACGACTGCTCTTTGCTTCTATTATATTCAAGATACAGGAAGACGAATCTCAAATTTGTCTTTCACACCAAAAAATAAATAAAAATGGGTTACTTTTTTTTTTTAAATGAATGAATTTTAAAAATGACAGGAAATATATCTAAATTTGATTTTGGTAAGGGTGGCACAGATGTGCTAAAAACACTCTGGGTCCAAACCTGCCTGCCAGAGTTTGGATTTTATGCGCTGGTTTCTTTCCTCAACTGAAAGACATGCATGTTAGTAATTATTTATTCTGATTTGGCCTGAGACTGAGTGGCAGAAGTCCATCCAGGGTGTGCTTTGTGATCATTTTTGAGTTAACTTCAACTGCTGTAATAGGATCCATGCTAAAAGCCTGTTAATTAGTTTACACAGGGTTAAAACTGAACCTATGTATCAAGTCATCAAATTTCTCTGACCCGTGCTTGACGGCATATGACAAAAACTCTGAAATTTGATTCAGCTTCAATAGATTTGTGACAGAATATATTCCTTGCACCATAATAGATACAGCTGTCATACTTATGTACATTTTTCTTATGCAGTGCAGAATAAAGTATCCAGATCTGACAATTACTGAACAATGTTAAATATCATAATGCAACATTTAAGCCGTCACCATGACTGACGTTCCTTTTTTTTTTAAACTTTCATTTAAAAAGAAAAAAGAACATGGCATATGAAAAACTCACAGTGGGGTTTTTCAGATGCTCTTTTAATACTGAAACGAGTTATTTTTTCATTTCTTTTTGTCTTCTAAAATGTGCTCAGCTTTGTGCCTTTGGCTCTGGACAAATCCCACCAGGATCTTTAATTTAATAAACACTACCGCACTCATTTCGACAGAATTGCCCTTCTAGCCTCAAGGTCTCATGTTGTGTGTCTTAGGGCTGGGAGATCATTTTTATATTTTCGCTTTCCTTGACAAAATCAGTCTGAGGAAAATCGGTAAATCATATTAGCTGAATTATACATTTTGTGAAATGTATTATTAAAAGATTAATTTATCACAGACGGTTTGTTTTTTCACAGAATATTAACCTTAGAATGACTTCCAATCAAGTGGCTTTTTTTGTATACTTTGATAGATTAGTCTTATAAATTATTCCATGCTTCATTTTTAGAATATGATTTTCTGGACAGTCTAATGGAGCAATTTTGGGCTCTTTGTTCCATCAGCCATCTTTCAAACACTAGTGCTCTCTCATCTCTCACACTCTGTATCAAACTTGGCTTCTTTCAGGAGGTGTCCCACTGTGCTGACGACACCCAGACATAAATATCCCTTCTCGCCAGAGCACTTTTCATCTCTCTGTCTGACCTTCTTTCTCTCCTCTCCTAATGTCTTTCTTTCTCTGATTCCTCCCTTTTTGAATTTCTTTCCCACTCACGTCTCTCTTCTACCTGCTCCTGTAAAGACTTACCTTTTTGCCCAGCTAGGCTTTGTCTCTTTGTGTCTCAACTTCTTCTTCTTCTTTTTCTTTTTTTTTTTGTTGCAGTTTTCAAAAATTTCCTCCTCTGGTTCTCTTTTCACATCTGTAACTGAGCACATCTACACACTTCGCTGTCCTCCATTACACTTTCTTCTTAATCCTTTTCAATTGAATTTTCTGGTTAAACTTACTGACACTTTCGAGGTCTTTCACAAGTTTTCTTTTTTTAATTGAGGTAAGAAGTCAGATAATAATAAAGACATAGAAGAGTCACACAGCATCAAACTCAGATTCTGTCCCTGGGTCTTTGATCCACTGGGATCTTAGTGTTCTAGGTTTTTCTTGCATTATTTTTGGTTATCTCTGGATTATAGTTCTACATTCTGTATTGTTGGAATCCAGATTTCTGCTTTTTCTTTGTGTTTATGAGTCTTGTTTATTTTCTGATGTCTTATAGAAGTTACTGTTATTTCATGCCTTCAGTTCTAAGCTTCAGTTCCACAGATTCTTAGGTTCATTCAATTAATCCCATTTTGTGTTCCTATTCTGTTCCCCCAGCTTTGTCTTCATGTCTGTCTTTCCTCTCTCTGTGTCGAGTTTAGATGTTTGCTTCTTTTCCTATGTGATTGTTATTTCCTGTTTTATTTTTATGATTTTCCGTCACTCATGCATTGTATTTAATTCTACTTCCTTGTCTCGTCTTCTGTGATTAGTTTCAGCTGTTCTCCCACCTGTTTCCTTTCCCTCGTTACCTGGTGTGTATTTATTGTCTGACTCTCCACCTGTCCTTTGTCATGTCCTCCCTTATGGTTGTGTGTCTTCCTTTTCTGTGTTTCCTAGTTTTCAGTTTCCCTCTTCTGTGTTGGACTTTTGTATGACACTACAGCGTTAAAGCTAATTTTGAGCTCATTACCACCTCCTGTCCTTCATCTCGGTCAAAATTCTGACTGCCATGCCATACATCTGTTTTATGAAATATTTCCTGTCATGTTGCATAAACATTTAAATTTGGTGTCCTAATCTAATATGTACAATAGTGTAGCAGTTTTAATGAATTGTTGCTATCACAATCCAAAGTGAAATACCGTTTTTACTGCTTTACTTGTTTAATCAACCAAGCCTCTACAGAATTAACTCAAGATTAAGAGACTGTAAATATGATTGAGTGAATATATGCTCTATTTGTGAAGAGTAACTTAGCACCAGACTGATAAGTAGCACCTTCACTACAGTAGGTGGACGTTTTAACTCTGAGCACGTTTTGAATCCTTGAAATAAGTGTTTCCATTTTCACCATCTTGGTTGCAAAAAATCTGATGTGACGAGGAAGGGCGGGTCTGACTGGGACTTGTGATTGACTAGCCGTTAGCTAATGAGCATCCACTTTAGCTATCAACTAATCAATCACAGTAGAGACGAGTCAGTCACTGATGGAGATGTTGGATGCAGACAGGACTGCGATCACCCCTGAAAAAAAATTTCTACACAAGATGTGGTGACTGGGGAGCACTTCTGACACACACACACACACACAAAACAAGAGAAACTTATCTCAAATTGAGCACCATTTCAAGAAAACATGTTGTTCGACCCTGAAAAAGCAGAAAAACAATATCGTACACCGTTTTCAGACTGAACATGCCCCAGGTGAGCTGTGGCACCTATTAACACACCCAACAGTGATGTCACAGGGTCATGGAGCCCAACTGTGCATCATTCAAGAGGATTGGCATTAAACTTCAGGAGGTCAGCAAAAAATGTTTTCAGACAGTTTTTCTGCAGAGTGGAATTTTTAGCAGAGCCAAAAGAAAATCACCACCATTAAAATAATAGTTGAGCCTTACCACTAAGGAACAATATTGGTTATCAAAACAGCAGCAATAACAAGAAATTCATCTAGTTCTGTCAAACAGGAAACTGATCAACTGCCAACTGTACATGGAACAATGGGACAATACTTATTATGCTGTTACCCAAGGCCCAAATCTTAGCCAGGGAAAAATCCTGGCAGTGGGTATGAGGTTAGAATTTAACTAAAAGCTGCTCTGTATAAAATGCTGGATCAGTGCAGCACTGACACACAACACTGGGATAACTTTGCTTTGTAGAAATAGGTTGTTTCATCCCTGTGTTTATATTACTGTTGAGGTTACTAGACCAAAGTCAAATATAATTATCTTTACAACGAGTTATAGAAGTTTTAAGAGTAAGATATTCACCTGAGGCTTCCTGTGTTTTGTTCATTTTCTACATTTAAACTGAAAAGGAAAGATGCAAAAGGGAAATGCAATTTATTATCGGGCAATGGCTATTTCTTTACAAATGGGAAACGTGTCAGACATGCTTAATTTTCTTGTAACTAATGGTACAGATAAGTCAGTTCACCAGAAAAAAAAGATTTGTGCGAATTGGAAGGAAGCCTTGTGTTTTATCATGAGTAGTAAAGCGGCACAGAGAAGATACATGAGAAGATTCGGGTTGGGTGGGAGCCTCTGTCTGTGGATTTTCTAACTTCTCCCTACAACAGCTTGAATTTTCTCCAAGTTCTCCCATAGACAGTTTCAATAACGAGAAATCATTTGAAGGAACTGAGCATGATTTATTGAAATACAGAGTTTGACCAATACACTGTTTTAATCATATTATTATTATTCATATATTAATTTCTCATATTTATGTTATAATTTTTATGCTTAGAACAATTAAGTATTATTATGAAGCTATTTTAAACTATTATTTTAATCTGATGTAGTTTATTGATGGTAGGACAGGATTCCCAGGAGTCTAGACCAGGGGTGTCAAGCATAAGGCCCGTGGGCCAGAATCCGCCAAGCAAAGACTCCAATCCAACCCCACAATTTTACACATTTATCAGGTAGAAAAACTGAGGGGTGCTGTTGAAATGTGTGTAGTTAAACGCCTTCACACAAGTGGAGTTTCACTCAAAGTGGGCTGTATGTAGCCCTCTATGTAAAATGAGTTTGACATCCCCGGGCTACACGCTGGTGGTGGCAGAGGTGAAGCAGGTGGAGTCTTAGACAAGGATCTCTATTTGTGATGGGGAGGAGGTGGGTTGCATGATTGAAAGTCTGAAAGGCAGAATGATGGAAAAGCAGTGAGATTTTAAGTACACGAGACAGAAGCTGATTGGCTCATAGAAGGTGGATAAGATGGCGACTAGGTCAGAGTAATGACAACAGATTTAAGTTTGACAGCGTGGAAACCAGAAGTGATGTAAAGAATAGACAAGCAGCTCAAACACCCAGGAATGCAGCCAGATGAGTCAATATAGTTTGTTATTAACAAATAATCTTCATGTAAAAGATCTTGATATAAAATGTAGCTGCCATGATGTCAGCCATTGGTTTCTGAAGTCCCGTCTTGAAGCCTTTAAATGAGCATTTCCATTTTCACCATGTTGGTTGCAAAAAATCAGATGTGACAAGCAAGGGCGGTTCTGCCTGGGACTAGTCATTAGTTAATAAGCATGCACTTTCATACCACAGATAACACAATGTTTTACATAATAGACTTCTTTTTTTTTTATTCAATCTGTTCCAAAATGAGTGACTAGCTCAAACACTCATCAGGAGAGGTCAATACAGAACACAGTTTTCCCATAAACTTCTATAAGATCAAAGTCTTTTTCTAATGGTGAATAGATGTCCTTCTCTAGCTCTGTGATGTAGTAACAACCACCACTCACCTAATGTCAGCTGGGATTGGCTTCAGCCACCCCACGACTCAAGCTGGACTACATGAAATCTAAAACTGCTTTAGTAATCATTTTCTAAATTAATTTCGAGGAAAAAAATATTGAGCGCCAGTTTCTGAATTTGAATTAGAACATGCTTGTTTGGTTTTTTCATATGATTGTCCAGTAATGTGCAACATCTTTGGGTTTTAAGATGGCTAGTCAGAGAAACAGAAAAATCTGAACGCAAAGGTTTGTTTGACATTTTCTAAACCAAATTATTAATGAATTATATGTGAGGAGATTCTGACGCTTACTCAATAATGAAAATTATCGATGTTTGAAGCTCTAAGTTCAGCTGGGATTCACTTGGTGTTTCCATCCTAGACTTGAAGTCAAGGTGAAATAATCTCCTCCTCTAAAAATGACCACAGTTATTTTGGAAATAATATTATAAGACGCTGACTGGTCGGGTTTCAGTAAAAGGTCATCGGGCTCATAAGCTGGTTCACCATTTTATTGTGAGAGCATAGTGTAGGTTACCATTTACCATTAAGATTCCACAGGAACCAATTTTCATCATGATTCATAGATATCTGGCCCAGAGTCAAGGTTTTTTTTTTTTCTTTCCACCTTAAGGCATCAAACATCTTATTCTGCCCACTACACGTCTCTGAATCTCAGCAGGAGGCACAAATTGCTGGCCATCATATCCTAGTTATTACCTGTAAAACATTTCACAGAAATTGTGAGACATTTTGCTGTAATTCGAGAAACATTTTCTTTCCTCCATTACCTCTGACTTCCAAAGTTGTGTAGTTTCTACCCACAGTGTGTGTGTAGTCTGCATGCGCCGGGGACCTGCACACTAACACATTTGCTTTTAACCACAGAGACACTACAAGCCTACAGAGTTCAGATATGGTTTTAAAAATGTGATTCATGCAAACATAAGATGCAGATTAATTCTAATATAACACTGAGTCAGACATTTTTGTTTATTTTCTGTGTTCAGTGCAGAATATATGCAAGATACCTGCTGAATTAATGTAAATGAGCCCCTCTGTTTTATACCTGTGTAGCACTGCCCCCCACAGTCCAAAGTGTGCAACTATTAATTTGATGGACTCATTCACAGAGACATTTTGACACGATAGTGTATTTGACGAGGGCTGTTCTTTTTTCATTCGCTTCTCTGTGAATGAGTGCATCACTTTGTGACTAAAATCATTCAGTTTAAGGCAACTACTCCGGATGGTAAACACTTTTTATTTACATGTCTTTGCTCTCAGAAATGATCAATTTTTGACTGCCTAAACCAGGGGTGTCAAATTTTTTTATCATGTGCAGCCCATTGTAATCTTAACTGAGCCACACCAATGAATTACAGTATTGCCTAATAACCTACAGTACTGTGCAAAAGTCTTGAATCACCCCACGTTTTACTTCCAGTGAGCCAGACTTTGGTGAAACTGAACAACTTTCTTTCAATGAAGTGGAGAGAAAAAGGAGAAGAGGCAGGGCTACAAAACAATCTACAGCAGCTTAATAGTATCTGAAAGTCATGTCCTTAAGAAGTTAGGGAAAACATCAGGCTGAACTGTGCCAAATACACAAGAACTGAATTGAAAATAAGTGAAAGCAGCTCTCAGGAAGTGATGAATTCAAAATTCAAAAATTTGGTTCAAATTATTCTCAATATCAGCAGAGGTCGAGAGAGAGGTACAATAGTGAGTGTCTATAGCCATCTTTAGAACATGGCGGTTCTGTCATGGTTTAGTGCTCCATTTCAGCCAGCAGTCCCCATGATCTTGTTAAAATTGACAAAAAGTTATGAACAGAGAAAAGTGCTGATCTGTATCCACTGTGCAATGCTATCTGGAGTTTCATTTTTCAGCATGACAGTGGTTCCAAAGATACTGAATAGAAAAAACACACACTGGAACACTATCAGTCATAGACTGGCCTCCCAGAGCCAAGACCTCAACATTATTGAAGAAGTGTGGGATGATCTTGACAGAGAACGGAAAAAAAGGCAGCTAGTATCCAAGGAAGAGCTTCAATTGTCCTCCGAGAAGCCTGGAGAACTGTTCCTGAAGACTACTTACTGTACATCTGGACGTAGCGTTTTCAGTGGGAGAATCAACTTTTTGGGATTTACTTACCTGGATGATTGAACATGCATCAAGACTACTTACTGTAGTTCCATGTACGTTTGCATGTTTCAATAAATCTCGTGTCCCATTTTCTCTGGCAAAATACAAAGAAATGAAGTGTGACACAAGACTTTTCACTGTACTATATTAAAAACAACTGTCAAGTGTTTCCTATTCTTTCAGTGAACTTTACGTTCACATTTAATCCCTGAGATGCATGAAGGAAAATAAGTGAAATTTCAACAACACTCAGTTACACAGAAATGCTCCTGTAGTAAATCTGTTGCCTCTTTGTGCCTAAACTTTAATAAATGTGTAAAATTACAGTAAAAGTACTGGCAGCTGATCAACTGGACATTGTCTTGTAATTAAAACCTGAAAATTTGTTAATTCACAAAAACAAAAACATTTCTATGGCAAATATGAAAAACTGTCATTTAATGGAATACTAGTGGTAAATATCTGTCATTGGTTGGGTCCATGATTTACTTACATATTTTGATATAGTATGCCAGATGTCTTTATCAGTGAGAAATCTGTAAAACTGAATATTGTTACATTGTTGGGTACTTCTCCTTTGCAATTCTGACATTTTCTGAGCCATGCAGTTGGCCAGATTGGACCCTTTGGTTGGTTCAGGCCCTCAGGCTGCATGTTTGGCACTTAAACAACCTAGCCATTTTTTATTGCTTGACCCATCTGAGGATTTATTACACTGCAGGACTGTTGATTTATAGACATACATACTCTCATGCGTTGTTGATATTCGCATAGCTTCTCATAAACCAGCTCAAGTGAACTCTTTCAAATGAAAAGTTGAGAGGGAAACTTCATTTTTAACATGCTCAGATTTCCTCCATGAAACTGAGGCATTCTCATCTTTTATCTTAGCGACCTCCTTCAACTTCAAGCAGCATCCCTCCTGAAGTTTTCACAACAGCTCTGTTTTTTCTAACCTGGAAATGTTAAAGCTAAAGTGACCTGATTTTAGATGCATAGTGATTCTAATTGTGTACACAGTTTTTAGATCTAAAGTTATTAGTCAAACAAAAATTAACTTTTTTTAAAGTCAGCAATGCAGTAAGCAAGGTCAAATTTCTCCAGTTTATTTGATAGCATCATTGTAGCGTTAGTCATAGTTTCTCAGAATCTGACACTTTAGAGATCAAACGATCAAAAAATAATGATCAGACTAAGGAAGAAAAAAAAATACTAGTTAGGCTATTTGACAAATGGACCTAGTAAAATTCAGCTGTCAAGCTTGATGCTTGACTCAGTATTTTTGCTGTTGCCTTCCGCTTGTTTTGAAACAAGGACATGACAAATGAGGGGCAGGGAAACTGAAGGATACTCCACTGTCATGGGCTAGTGACTTTTTAGTCACGTAGCAAAGTATACCACCCTTTCATTTTCAAATGTGTTCCATTTAAAAGACAAAGTCAGACATCCTGACTTCCCAAATCTGAGCTGGAACGTCCCTTCAAATTGACTTCCTACTCGTAAAGTCAGAGAAGCCACACCAACCACGTCTTTCCTATCCAAGAGGGCAGGAGTGTATGAAAGGAAAAAAAAGTAAAACTGTAGAACGTGTAATCTGTGCCTCCACCATCATGTATTTGTGACTCACTAAACCAAGTAGGCTCTATCTTGTTGCATTTTCCCCACTGCTACTACTGACATCCAACTTCTGAACGCAGCACTATTTTCCTTTTTGACCCTAACAGGTGCCATAATTTATAAAATGAGCACCATGTTGTATTACATTAGACTGTAAACTACCAATTTAAGCCATAAACATATCAGGAAAGTGTTTACTGAGGTCACAGATCAATAAAACAAAAGGGACATCACCTCATTAATTTCGTTACATCCTCACATTTTTTGCAACCCTGCAGGACATTGGGAATTCTTGCTCTAGTGAAACAAGTTTTACAACATTCACCCTATCAAGGCTTTTGTGTCTCTAAATTCAAGGAGCTAAAGTTGGTTCATAAATAACCCGCAAGACAAGCCCTCTGAATTATTCAGCCTCATTTCTGGTTTTGATCCCTGTGGTTAAAACCCCCAGTACAACAATAATCCATTAACCTTTTACACAGAGCATAACTGCTAAATGTGTGGCAAACGTTGCGCTCGTTTCTCCCTTTATGCAAGTACACCATCGTAACAACATGCACGTTCAGGAAAACACTCCCAGAGAAAGCTACTCATAGATGAGACACATGCTGCACATTAAACGGCAGGAACTGGTGGTGGATTATAAGCAACTAATAAGAAAAATGAAAGTCTAGTCACAGTGTCAGACAACAGATGCAGTGTGACTGCCACTGGAAGAACACCAACTGTGCACCATAATGTCACAAGTCAGCTGTCTGGCACAAATCTATTTTGTCAGATCACACTTTAATCTAGCAGAGCTTGCCACACTACACCACGACAGGTAAGGCGAGAACTTTTTTTTTTTTTTTTAAATTGTACATGTGCCAATTTGAAAGCAGCTACAGTTCGCACTTATTTGAGCAGCACGTTAAGTCACAATGACCTTAACAGTCTTTTCTTGGGTCCAAGGGGGGGGGGGGGGGGAAAAAAAAAACAAAAAAAAAAAAAATGTGTT
>VVHJ01063553.1:16000-28620 GCA_015107715.1 Tylochromis polylepis | reverse complement strand
TGTTTGTAAAAACCCCCCCCCCCCCCCAACCTCATTCATGTTCATGCTGCAATTGTGAGATCAATAAACCAGCCACTTTGCCACTATCAAAACACAAGTCCACACTAAGATTTAAAAGATTACATTTATTTCAGAAAGGGCAAAATGTTTCATAAATACTGAGCAGCTCATTGGTATGGATCCAGACATTAAGCCAGAACCAATATACATGCTTGAGAAAACTGGATCAAGACTAGCATCTATCCAACTCAAATGCAGGTTTCCCCTCCCCTACATATGGCAAAATGTCATTAAATGCCAGTCTACAGTGTAATTTTAACCAAGCAGCAACATGCAACTTTGAAACCTTGATTTGTGGCTTCAAACTTAATTTAGGATCCAACTATTCTGCTAGAGCTCGACCCAGAAAGCACTTAGAATAACTCAAATGTTTGATCAAGTTTCACTCCCCACATCTTACAGCATTTGTTCTAAAAAGCTGGAAAAATCCAAGCATGTTCACAAGATGGACAGGTCAAGTCAAAAAGGCCAGTTTAAGCTGAATTGAAGGTTTCTGGAAAACATCGTGTTGCTCTTAACACATGCAGAAGTCTTTCCCCAAATAGGTGGGTCATAGTTTTTCCTTCAACACAATCCATTCCACAGTCAATGTTCATAAATGCAGCAGTCCTTCTCCAGGTCCAGCATAATCAGCCCACATGGCAATCAGAGCATGATGATGAGTTGATCTGTGACATGGTAGACTGATGTCCCTAAAGGACCCAGAGAATCTCCTTTATGATTTTGGGTTGGGCAGAGGGCGTCGGAAGAGCAAGATGTGCGGCTCTGGAGGAAGAACAACAAGAAAGGCTCATTATCTTGCAAAAACTAACAATTTTATTCTTGCAGGGGGTAAACTCATCTCTTATAACTCCTAATTAAAAAGAGGGCATGCCAAGCATTAGCATGTGCTTTTGGCCACAAAATCCAGTAAAAGTGACCTCTAGTCTGCATCACCTGCATCATCATCTACTTAAGTTTTAAATTACTTTGTTCTTTTAGGCATTAAATTCTCTCCAGTAAATTTAAATTCCTTGTTTTAGACTACTGGTTGGTCAATACACTCTCATGCCACCTGGTCATTTCCAGCGCTTTAAAGTTAATGTCACAGGGAGAAAAGTGAGTGATTAGCTGCAGTCCTAGTCCAATTGTGAGTTGACCTTTCCTGCAAAAGGATTGCTATGAAAAACTTTAATATTTCACTTGTCTCACTTTCAGTTCAATATGATCAACAAGCTACACCACTACACAATCACCTGCTAGCACAAACTACCAAACCAATATTCAAAATCATGACGCTGACATAACTGGGCTGCCAGAGATTACCTGGTTGGTGAATCATGTAATGCACCCATCCTTGACTCTGTTGGACACCAAGGTTTCTCCACTCGGTTTCCGACATAAGGTGGGTTTTGGGGACACGCTTGGCAAGCTCTTTGGGTAGCATTACATGCCTGCGAAAGAAAAAGCAGGATTACATTCTCAACACAGTTGAGTGTCGGGCATAAAAAAAAAAAAAATACTCATGATCTGTCGTGTAACGAGTTGGAGTCATTTTCTGCACAGCGTCATCTTAATAAAACTTAGTTGAACTACATGTCGTAAACATGCCTTACATACCTGTACTCGTATTTGTCGTCGTCATATTTATCAGAGTAGTAGATCTGTTTGTGAGACATGGTGGTACCCTGTGGGACGTGTTTTTTAAACATTAACGGTCACAATTAGAGAAAAAGGCAAGAAGCTAAAGGAAGGCTACATGAGTGTAGCTATGCTATAGCCGTTCAAGCTAGGTCGACAACAAGACTTTAAGAAAAACATTTGTTCGCATTTATCATCTTAAAATCAAAATACGTGTTGCTGTCAATGCCCGACACGATTAGTTAAGCTTAAGAACTTACCTTTAGTTTTTGTTTTTTTTAATTAACAAAATTTCGAGGGAGTTTTAGAAAAGCCAACTATTCCAGTTATTTCGCTTCCGACGGCGACGGGTTGCTTTCTCTCTCTTTGTTTCCCTCTCGAATGCGTGCGAGCCCGCTTTTCACCGTTCAAATAGACCTCGCCTCGTCCTATTGGTCAATACGACGGAAGAACGCTTCTGCTATTGGTTACTTCTATCTGTCGCAGGACATTAACGTAACTTCTGTTTGATTTCCCAATTTGTCATCAGGGTGGAAAAATCTGGGGGAAAAAAACAAAAAAACAAAGCAAACAAAGTCCGACCACAATTCTGTCCTGACATTCTTTGGTATGATTGCATAACCAGTTCCAGACTGAGCTTATAATCGTTTTTAGCGGTGATATCGTGAGAAAGTTTCAAGTCTATTATAGCTTTTGATACTGTTTTATTCAATTAAGAGACAGGTGACGTCAACCAGGTGCTGCAACAGTCTATTTTTCTTCTTAATTTCGATGTAAATTTTTTACAATTTCTAATCGTTTTCACTTCAGTTCGTTTCCAGAATGCATTGTCTCATTGTACCTTAGTTTTTATTGTTTATAAGAGTTTATTTTATACAAGTTTCAGTATTTTTTTTAAAATTTATTATTATTTGTTTGTTTTTTATAATTCAACAGATAACACTGTAATTGTAGTGAGAAGGAAGCAGGTGGAAGAGAGCCTGGAGAGGTGGAGGTTTGCAGGTAGTGAAGATGGATACATACTTTGGGATCAGCCATCCAAAACAACGGACTTTGCACAATAGAGGTGAAGAAGACAATGCAAGTGGAGACGATTGATATGTGAAGCAAGAATAGCATCGAGAGTGAAAGTTAGAGAGGCAAGGATGAGATGGTTTGGAGATATTCAGAGGAGGGATAATGGATATATTGGACAAAAGTTGCTGAATATGGAGCTGCCAGACAGAGGAAGACCTCAGAGAGTATTCATGTATGTAGCAACATTAGTTTTAGTTAACCAGCCTATAACTTATGGTCTAATTTTATCATTTCCACACCTATGGCCATTTTCAACACCCTACATGTGTATCTAGAATGTCTTAACTTCTTACTTCTAAATAAATTCTAAACTGACCTTTGCCATAAAGCCCTTATAAACACCATGTCTCACCAAGTTATTCTAGCTCACATTAGCTTGGCCTGCAGTACTTCTGTGAGGATTCTTGGGCTTAAATCCCTCCTACTTAGGGGCTTAAAACTTTCCTTTTTAATCAAGCTCACATCAGGGACAGATCATGTGACCCTGAGCCACCCCTTATTTATGCTGCTATACACCCCGGCTGCCCATTATACTAAGCAATCCTCTGCTCTTCTCTCTTTCACTCTCCAGTTATTAATATATGCCACCATCACACTATTATCTTTGTGCCCTCTCTTTCCCATAGTTTGTCCATTGTCCTCTCTGTGTTTTTCTGCATCCTGAGCTGAATGTTCCCTTATCCCTCAAGCCTGCAGAGTATTTATTGTTATATTGTTTGCAGTCGCTTTGTGCTCTTCTTTTCTCACCCCACTGTCAGATGGCTACCCTCCCCAAGCTTTGTTCTGTGCGAGATTTCTTCCTGTTAGTAATGAAGGTTTCTCTCCCCATGCACTGTCATCATTTGCTTGCACAAATGACTGTTTTTTTGTCTTTAATGTTGTAAGGCGAGGTTGTAATATTACAATGTAAGAGTCCTGGGATCACTTTTGTTGCTAATATGCACTACAATATGCACAATATAAATAAAATCTAAGAGATCCATCTTTATGCAAAAGTGTTTGCCTATTTCCTGATTTTTTTCCCTCTTATTTGTCACACTTACATGTTTCAAATCATCAAACAAATGTAATATTAGACAAAGATAACCCGAGCAAATAAAAAATGCAGCATTTAAATTATGATTTCAAATATTAAGGGGAAAAAAGCTATCCAAACCCAGCCCTATGCGAAATAAAGAATTGCTCCCTAAACCTAATAACTGGTTATTAATGCAATTCCTTTATCACACAGGGCCAGGTAGGTTCGGATAACTTTTCACCTTAATATTTGAAATCATCCCTTAAAAACAGCATTTTGTATTTACTAGTGTTATCTTTCTCTGATATTAAAATTTCTTTGATGATCTGAAACATGTGACCAAAAAAAAGAAGGAAGGAGGGCAAATACTTTTTCACAGCGCTGTATGTGTACATTTACCTCTGGGGATAGACCACCACAGTAAACATGAGCGGGCCTATTCTTTACCTTTCAACACCTCAAATAAAATAAATCAACTTTCACACTGCTGTCAACAAGACATTTTTATGAGAGAGGGAAAGACACTACAAGAGATTCTGACTAAAAAAAAAACTATATAAGACCAACATTACCATAAACACAACCAACATAATCCATCTTTTAGCTCATCAAGCTGTGCTCTGGGAGATCAGACAAAAATATCTAATAGTGTGAGTAACTTACAAAATAACAGCAGGAAGTCCAAAGCATGACATGACATGTCTTTTATTTATCATTGTTCCCTTCATTGACACTCAAATTGGCTGAGAAATAAAAATTTCCTCAAATCCGTTAAACCTAAAGTAACGATTTTGAAAATGTCACGACTAGAAAGTACATATATTAGTGTTAAAATGTAGGGAGTAAAGGTAAAGTACAGATTCCTGAAAATTATACTTAAGCACAGTATAACAAAGTGTTTGTACTTCGTTACTTCCCACCTCTACCTACTCTACACACACACACACACACACACACACACCTTCAGACACCATGCTACTTTGCACAATACTCAGTATCTTGCACATCTGCATTGCACTGTCTTGTGCCTGTATTGTACTGTTCTGTCTAGTGTTGCACTGTCTTGTCTTGTTTTTTGCAATTTTTGCACATTGCACTTTATGCAGTTGTGTGTTGATTGTCTGTTATATGTCATATGTAGCACCATGGTCTCAGAGGAACGTTGTCTCGTTTTCACTCTGTACTGTACCACTGTACATGGTTGAAAATGACAATAAAAGCCACTTGACTTGACTTGACTTGAAAAACAAAAGTATTCTCTTCTCTTTTTAGCTGCAGGATTCCTACAAAATCACAAATGAATTTCTAGAAAGTAAAATAAGATAAGCAATAAGAAATAAGATGGCGTAAATCTGTTGTCAACCTCCTATCAGTTTGCGATTGAATGGGGTCAAGTTGGCAATTGCGTGGTCTCTATGTGGCCATACGGCAATTAACTATGATAAACTAGTGAAAACTGCAAACCTGTTTATCTGCTGAATGGCAAAGGCACATGGCAAGCTTCTTGTTATATAGAAATATAACAAAAATACAGCCAGCTGGCAACCAGTTGAGTTTAGTCCCCTTTTGCAAAGAGACACATTGCAGATGAGTTGTGCTTGTCAGTGCAGACGGAACCAGATTTACTGCAAAGTATTTGGAATCTGTTTGCATTTATAAATTAGATGGCAGTTATTTGCCAATCTTTGTCAATCTGTCTGAAAGTAATTGTAGTCAGACTGAGTCAGACTGTAGTAGTTCAGAGACAGGCTGCCTACCCCAGGTGACCCATGCAGTTGCCTCGCAATTCAAAGTGGTTGCCCAGAGCTTGAGGGTTTTGCATGTGCACCGTCTAGGCAACCAGTTGATCATCCAAATTCTTTGGTCATGAAATACACACACACACAAAAAAAATCAATATTGACCACCAACTTTTCTTAGTTATAAGGGGACCATTCTGTTTTTACTCTAGTGTGACTAAGCCATAATGTCAGCCTGCTACAATGCTCACATGCTAAGAGGCACGTTGCATTTGTTTAGAAAGCATGGCTCCACTGTGTCATAAAAGAAACCTTTCAAGTTGAGTTTTATTTTAGGGGAAGAAATCACAAGAAACAAAATCTAGCAAGTTTGCCTTGTCATTGTCAATGATTGTATTGGTTTCACCAAGAAATGTGCTGTCATTGGACACATGCTCTTTAGTTCAGGTTTTGGGCAGGGAATGTCCCTCTGATACTTCAGGACATTGTCAACATGGAGTTCCACAGCAATCTAAATATATATATATATACACACACACACACACACACGCACACACACACACACACGCACACACACACTGCAGGCATATCCATTGAACCACTGAAGGCGTGTGTCTGGTCTCGGGTTTGAGGCCAGAGATGTAGCTCTGAACCTGAATATGAAAGCTGCACCACTATGATATAAAAGTTGATGTTAACTCTCGATACAAATTTGAAATTCGAAAATAAAAGGGGTCAAAACGACAGCGATCCAAATGTAGCAGTAGTGCTGGGAGCAGTGTATGGCTTCACAAGGAGATGACCTTGAAGTGTTTAGCAGCTTTTATTTAAATTGGATGAGGGTTTTACTGTTTGCGGGCAAAGCTGCAGAACTGCAGAACCCGGTTTTTACATGGATAATATAGCACTTGATGAAAAGTATCAACAAATCCTGTATGAGTTATTTCATTTCACCTTTCGACCTCTGTATTGTCTCCAGGTTTCCGGCAGTACGGCAGGCTCCCCAGCCAGCTCATCCGCCCCATCCACCTCATCACGCCAGTATACGCGGCAGCGCATCACTCGTGTCAACCTCAGGGACTTAATTTTCTACATGGAGCAGGAGAGAGAGACCGCCCACTCGCTCCTCCTTTACCGTGCCCTGCTCAAGTAGCCTCTGCTCCGCTCAGCGCCCACCTCAACCACCTCCTCCTCCTTCCCAGCCACGTGCCTTCAGATCAGGTCTAATGTTTCAGCTCTGTGTCTCCATATGTATTGTAGTGTGATGTTTGATGTAGCTTTTAATAACAAGAAAGAAAGTGAGAGCGATATAGACGGGGAAAAAAAACAAAAATAAAACTGATGTTCCGTGTCTTCTCCTTTAGCTTCCCAGTGCGTAGTTAGATCATTCAGTTTAAGGGCCCCATCATTTCCTATTGCTGAAGTTGGATTTGCCAGAGGAACGATGTGTTTACGTCATAGGACTTGACCAAGACCTTCTTCCATGTGTACTGGGTAGCTTTTTGTTTGACGTTCTTGGCAGAAGCTTCAGTGAACCACCTTAAAGTAGAAATTTCCTTGGCTAAGAGAATTATAATAGCACATTGATACAGCCTACAATATTATCCATGAGTTATTTGTTGAACATAGTTCAATGAATGTAGTTTAGTTGAACCTAATAAATGAGACTTTACAGATTTCTAGACCAACTCATAATTCTGAAACATCCAGATTCCAAATAACAGCAGTACATTCAATTTCCTTACTATATGTGTAAATAGTTCTTTTTGAATTATTTTACAGCATGTATATTTTTATCACATGTAAGCTTTGTAAGAAAAGGAATAATCCATGTGTCAATATTATGAAACCTGATGTTTTGTACAACCATGTGCTTTGAAAGAGTCAAATTTAGATGGTTTATTCTGTAGAGTGTTGTTACAAAGGAGACTCCTCTTGAGCCTTCTTGAATGGTCGTTTAACAAAAAACACATACCGCACTATGTGACACCAGTTTCGGACTGGTTTCCCTTGTTGAGTGAGTCAGTATTTTTTTTTAAACACATAATGTGAACATTGTTTTATGACTAGCTGTTTGTACTTTGTGTCTTATGGTATCATGCCCACAGTAATGGTTTACAAAGGTAAATTTTGCTGTTATTCTAGGTGCATCAGCGGCATGGAAGAATGAAAACAGACATTCCTCTAGCTTCCACTTTCATAGTTCTTTCTGCACATCACTGATGTTTGGCAAAAACACTTTTGAACTATTTTCAAAGCAACCCACTCCTTCACTTTGATATTAATTGAATGGCAAAGTTAATCCATGAGACGGTTTAGTGCACAACATTTATGATCCAAAATATAATATCACAGCAACAAACTAATGGTAAACTAAAGGAAGCGGCTCTGTGATTCCTGCATAAAACTGATTTGTTTCTTTTGTTGTTGTTGTTTTTTCTGCAATATCACTGACTGAAGAACACTATTTGACCAGAAAGTCCTTTTTACATGTCTTGCATTTTCGTCTTATTACTTTCATCCCCCCATTCCTTAATGTATTATGTAATGGCATTCATTATGAGGTTTTGTTTGTTTGTTTGTTTGTTTGTTTTCTCTATTTAAGTAAACATCTTGGCCTCTATGCAGCTTTTCTTGTCATATTGAAATTTATTTAAATATGGATGACATTTGCAAAAGTCGTGCATTGTAAATTTTGACGGCACTTTTTTGATATCTATTTTATCTGACAACTGAAAGCTGTCATTGTATTATAGCAAAGAAACAGTATTTGCCACTTTCTGTCAAAAGACACTTATTTTTTAACAGGTAATATAGTTCTTCTGTTCTGCTTTTTTTTAGATTGGCTTTTATGCTCAACACATTTTCATAAACTTTATCTCTAAAATGCCATGTTTTAAAAACAAGCACAACAGGACTTATTGTAGTGATTTCAGATGATTTTATTAATTATTTCTATGGTTTCCGGTCGTTTCACAGGAGGGCATTTCTACTGCTACTGCTACTACTACTCCTACAACAACAACTACTAGTACTACTACTACAGCTTGTTAGCCAAAATATTAGGACAATATTCCTGTGTAAACAGATGGGGGAAATAACATTTCAGTGTAAGGATGATTTGTAAATATTGTTTACAAAACTATGTGTTTATTAGAACCACGTTATTTTTGGTAAACTCTTGTATATATCTTGAAAATTTCCTGTTTGTGTGAAAAACTTATGTATTTGTACCTATTTTGTAAAGGAATAAATAAGCTGTTTACTAAACTGAAAAGATGGCTTTTTCCAGTTTCTTCTTTGTGTCATTCAGACAGCATATGCATAAACATTTTTTTGTAGGTAGGAGCCTCGGCAGGAATAAAATTTTACTCTAAAAATGTCTCTAAATAAAAATAATAAAATAACTAAGCAGTGTGTTCACCTGTTAGATTTGAAAGGGAGAATGAGCTATGTTACATTTTTTTTTATTTTATTTTTTTCATTTTTACCAAAGTCAACTACTAATTCAGCCTGCTTCATTTCCATTTCTAACATTGCACGTGCTAAGTACAAACTGAGTCAAGCGCTGCTGCTCAACTATGAAAAGTCCCTCTAGGTTTCTGCTGCTAATTAAGCAGAAGCATTTTCGAAAAGACCAAACCGTTTAACTCAGTGCAAAATATTGGGGTTTAGGAGCATATTGGTTTTTTTCAAGATCTCGGCCTATTCCTTGGTCCCTCTGGAGCTTTAGAGTGCTGATCTGGATTCAGCCCTGAAGACGACCTTCCCCCTTTGCAAAAATGATGAACGGGGAGCACACACATGCTTGGGTAGAGGAAGGCTGGTGAGATTGCATCAGTTCAGTGAGAGAGGACACAGTTGAAATTTCTTATCCTATAGGGGCTGTTGAAAAACATGAGAGCAATGCGACACATGTCAGATATACAGTACATCCTTTTATTATCGCAAATATGCAAGAAAAGTCAAATGGAGACACTGTAAATGAACACATGCCCTTTAATACCACAGTCTAATGGTTTTTAAACACTTTAAATAATATACATTTGCACCTTATTATACCCTTTGAAATGTTTTAATCCATATTTACACAATGTTACGCTTTGAATTCTTTTCATTCTTTTTCTGAAGAGGACTGAGATGTCTCTTAAAAACACGAGGGTCCCATAAAACCCAGCGTCCTGATAATTCAATTTACAATAACTGTACAACTGACCCGCCTCAGAAGTGGAGCAAATGCCGTGTGGACAGGCTGAACACTGACCAGTATTTTAACTTAATGGGTGGCGCGTGAACATGTCTATGAACTTTCCAGTCCACTTACACGTTCCTGTCTCTGTAGATAACCTGCTATTTCTATACTGAGGTTTTATTGCAGAAACCCATATCTACTCTTTTTTTTCTTTTTTCTCACAAGTACAAATATTTGTTTTGGGTTTTTTTTTTTCTCAAATGCATAACCCCTTAGCTCTCGGAAGTTGTTTAGAGTCCACTGTATAATTCAACGTCCCACTTCAGGGAGGCAAACTAAAACTGCTTTCTTTTTCTCCTTCCTGAAAAAGTTATTCTTGTAGGCGTAGTTTTAGAACACTGATAATTTTTTTTTACCACTCTTCCTCAAGAAACTACCCAGATGGAGTTCCACACCTCATATCACATGAATTAAAGATCTTCGCATCTACACCACAGTAACGTGGAGTGGCTGCACAGTACAGTCTGCTCGGAGTATGTTCGTATTTTGACTCATCAGTTTGTTTGGTTTGCTGTGGTGTGGTCCAACGAGCTATGGCGTAGGAGGGCATTTTGAAAATGGGGCATGAGGGATGACACAGCAGCAGGGGGTACAACCCGTGTTTCTACTGGCACCACTGAGCTTGGAGCCTTCAGGGAAGCAGAGGGGGGTGAAGATGACTGTGAAGCGCCCAATATGCCTTGGCACATGAAAGGCCTGGTTGACCATTCCCTTTGAGGTGACTAGATACAAAGGCGCAGGCCACTGGCAGGTCAGAACAAAGATGGGCTTGATTGTATATTTAAAAAAAAAAAAAGACCCGCAGGGAAGACTGCACTTGACTTGAAGCAACACTTATACTCAGTCCATCTTCACCCACTAATTGGCCTCTTCTAATCAGCAGCATCCAGAAAAACTAGATATTCTATTACAGACAGCATGGTCTGAACAACCGCTGCCCATTTTTAATGGACTGCTAAAAACAACCCCAGTTTAAGTCAAAAAACTGCCAGCACCCACAAAGATCAGAATGGGCTTCTTTTTTCTCCTCAGTCTTTTGGAATGGAAGAAACAGCATCTGTAAGTTACACACAAATATAAAGCATGAAAACTTGGCCTTTCTTGTTTCTGTCTTTGATCCAGAAATGTTGAGAATAAGACCAAAAGAATGAGAGCAGGATAGAGTAAATGCCACCCACACGCCTCTTTGTGAATAATATGCTGATGCTGTGAGTATAGTTCAGTTTGGGTTCTGCCATACATACATGTGAAGAACCGATGAAATAATCTTCACTTAGAAGTGACAATCCTGAAACAGAGACCTTGTCTTTCAAACTTGGTCTGGAGGTTCCGTGAGCTACTCCCAAGAAAACTGTCAAGACTGGCGGCCTGGAGGATCAAATATTGGTACCCTTCATACAGTTCTGAATAATGCATTTAGTCTTATTTCGCTATAAACTGCAACAAAGAACATCTTTATATTTGTACAATCAACAAAACAGGCACCTTGTCTACTTTGGTACCAGAGTGTTTGTTCAGTTGGAGTTTTTTTTTTTTCTTTCTGTTTTTAAATATTTTAATGTCACAGTCTCCTAAAACACTCGACTTGGTGCCGTTCACTGGATTCAAGCAAGTGTGTTGAGGGAGCAGGTCAGAGCAGCTCTGTTGGAAATGTTGAAGTGCAAAGAAACATTTAGCATTTAAAGTACATCTCGGGCTGATTATGAGATATACTGGTAAACGTCAGCTTTCTCCATTGGTCCTCAAGTCTTTAACATTCTAACTCAACAAAACTGCAATACACTTAGAGCTTGTGCAAATTTGTCCTGAATTTCAAATTTACAAATGTTCTTGAACTAAGTGTGCTCGTGTGAGAGAATCCAATCAGAAACCCGAGATATGTTTTAGAGCTAATAAGCAGAAATTCTGGAGCACTTTATTTTTTTTTAATGTGTGCCACACATTTGACTAAAAACAATGTCAAAACATCCAGGTTTTCTTCCATTCTGGTTCGAACAATGGGACTTTTTCTGGCTCTGAATGCATTGCCAGTCAGATTGCTTTAGCCACATAGCCTGCAGACATCTGAGTTTCTGCAGCTACTGCCAAGAAAAGCTCCCTCACAAGCTCTCAGAGCCTAATGAATACAATTTTCATACATCCTTCATATTGGAGAAAGAAAAAAGAGACATTAAAAATAATCCTATTAATAATAATTGTTTACACTATGTCATGATAAAAACAGCAAAAGGAGCAAGAAGAACATACTTTAGAGACAACAATGAAAAATTGTAATAAACAATCAGTTGGCAAACGATGTTGTGTTTGGCGAGGTCCTGACAGATGCAGCCAGGCCTGTGGGGCGAGGGTCATGGGATCTTGGGGGTTGTGGGAGAGGGGGTGGGGGTTCACAACATTAAATCATGTCCTCTTGTTGTCATCCTTAAAAACATCCTGTCTGTCAAATCTTCCTCGTCCCACAACAGACCAGACTTGTCACCAGTCAGAGACGACTGAGGCCTCACACACAGACACAGACGAAATGAAGGATAGAGGGTTGGGGTGTATGTGGTATGCTGATGATGAAGTGGATTGGAGTTCAAGGCATGGGAGGGGGGAAAACTGTGTCCCTCCAAGAGTCTCGGGACACCTTTTTATGACAAGGCAAGGGAAAAAAAAAATCAACCAGTCACTGTGCTAAAATGTTGAGCTGTCAGCTGCTGTGGTGTCCGTTTGTCATTGTTGTTTTCATCACAGTCCCAGATTCTTTGGGCGTTGTTTAACATAATCAAAAACTTTTGTTGCTGATGCTTTTTTTTTTTCCTTTGTTTGGTACTACATTCCCCTTAGAGTTTTTGCAGAGAACTGGTGAGGT
>VVHJ01063553.1:0-15980 GCA_015107715.1 Tylochromis polylepis | reverse complement strand
AATACTTAGGTATGCTGGGGGTGGTTGTGGTCCTATTAGGGCAGGAAGGGAGTTAGGGCAGGCAGGGTGGGGTTGTGTGAGAAGATGGAAGGAGTACTAGGCGGAGGTGGGGGTGTTGGCAGTCCCTCTCCCAGAATGCTCTAGTCCAGGGGTTCCTGTTTTATCCTGATGGGCGTGTTAATGGAGAGACTTCGCCGGTCCTCACGACACAACACATACTCGCTAAACTGGGACGAGTCCACGCCACCTCCACATGATGCCGCCACACTGAAACCTTTCTGGAAAAGACGCTCCAGAACCTGCAGAGAGGACAGAGAACAAGGCATTTATAACAAAGGTGCCACATCAGTAAGTCTGAATGAAATTTACAGATAGGGATGCAGGTTTCAGGTTTTATACAACTCTAAGTTTGACATTTCATGAAATATGCTTATTCTTGCCAAGATGGAAAGATTAATAGTGCAGCTCTGTCTAAAAACAAATTTGTCCTCCCATCACCTCAAAAGCTTACTAACACTTTATATTTTGTTTGTTTAATCTGCACAAAATCCAAAGAGTAAAAACAAAACAATTCCCTGTTTTACAAGGGATTACTCTGTGCTCTGCTTTATGTCTTGGTGAGGAACAGTTGCCAAAGCCACCACCAGACACTCCAGAAAGTTAATGATCTCATAACTACTTTGGCCTGTAACCAATCAAAAAAATTTGTTGAGTTTATACTTCGGTTTTAGTGCAGAGTAACCGATTACAGCATCTTTAGAGGTGCTGGTAGGTTAATTTCCTTGGCTAACCTTTTGTTTTTAGTCTTTGTGCTGATTGTAGTTTAATATTTATATATAAGATGTATAATGTAATCCTCAACAATTAAACAACTTTGTGTATTTTCCCAAGAATTGGACTTTTTCCTTGTTTTAACATTAACTTCTTGTGTGATAAATCTTCTTTTGTTTGTTTTTGCGTAACAATTTTGTCGTTCCAGAGTCTGGCCACGGCCAAGTTTTTCCACTATAAAAACAAAGTTTGCTATCCATTTTTACTAATGAATGAGCAGCAGTACCAGTTTTCAATATCTACACATCCAGTCAACAGGCATCAACCTCCGATGTTCATCAGTCACAACATGCACCATGTGTCATTAACCCTCCCCCACCTCCAATCGCACACAAACCAGAGGGCACTCCAACATCACACCATCTCTGCAATATTTATGCTGCTTGTGCTAGATTGGCTACCGAACTGAGGGCATGAGCTCAAAGGGATGAGGAGAGCTAAGAGTGAGGTGTGTTAAGAGGCTGAGTGTAGCTCAGTGTGGTGATTACTGGAGCTCCTAATTTGAGTAATGAGGCTTGGGTGAGAGGAGAAGTGAGGTCCGTGAGCGAAAGAGAGAGCGGCGTGTGGGGAATGACGATAAGGAGTTATGGGTGATCTGAGTGTGGACAACGTGTTGGAGCTGCAGGGAGAGAAGAGGAGATGGGGTTCATGCTACCCCTCTAGTCTGGACAGTGATACACACACTAGTCCAAACAAGAGATGCGCTCAGACTCAAACGCGTGAAGTTAAGCATCACTTTTCTCTCCTCATCTGGGGTAATCCATGTGGGATGTTGTTTTTTTGGAGGGGGTATAGATCTAAATCCCAGTGAGAAGAGTGCCGTGTATTTACTTATCCCCCCTTCCTTTTAAAGAAGTGTGCAGCGCATGGAAATGAAAGGTCTCGCCGAGGGCTAACTCTTTCTGCCAGATAGAGAGCCAGAGAAGTTCACGAAAAACAGAATGATTTCTTCAGATGCTCATACACACACACACACACACACACACACACACACTGACACGTGGCAAAGGATGACCTCTCTAATTACAGCTTAGGCCCCATTGGCATGCTATGGTGGAATGTTTAGGCCTCCAAGTCAAAGGGCCGCAGCCTCCTCAGATGGGGATTTGGGAGACACTGAAGAAGACACAAGAAAACTCACACAACGTGCAAGAATTAAAATTTACAAATCCAAAATATAACAAATGCATACAAACTTGTTGAACAGACCTGAAAAACCCTAGCACCCATCCGCTTTCAAATTAAAACTTAAATGTGCACCGACATGCTACTTGTAAGCAGAAAGGACCACTTGCAAAAGTTAACCCCCTCCCCCTTTTTGTCCTCTAGCAAAATGACAACAACAAACTATGTAATTTGTGAGACAGAAGGGGCAGCAGACAGCTGATGGTGAGGATGGCTAATTAAGAGACCTGCCCAAGCATCAAACACTCCCAAATCCATGACAGACGACGGAGGAGCCTAACGATTATGGAAATGATATTACATAGCCTTCTTTGATCATTGCATCACATTGCATTTTTCCCCATCATCTCTTAACGCATGTGGGACTCCATCATGTTCAGCAATGAATTTGGTCACAGAGGAGAATGGCCTGATCAATAAAGATAGTCTGAAAACACTTTTATCATTAATGCATGGCAACACAAAAGACTTAAGGATATTATTATAGATAGTTGTAACTGACTCAAGGATACTGTAATGACTATAAGATGCCATAAAAAACCCCCCTTCACATTCAGTTTGACACAGTGAGTTAGTGCCATGGGGGAATAAACAATATAGTGAATAATTAAGACGTATCCAAGCAAAAGGTTTTAATGTCCACAGGACAATGTCCTGAAATCAGTCCCTGTTGACAAGAGAAAGTAATGCACCCTTTTAAAAAGCTAAAACATGTCTGGTTTCTCAGTTCTGCACAACATACTTCTGACCGCAGGCTTTCAATCCCAGCTTATGTTGTACTTATGCAGATTTCTTTGCTTCCTTTACTGCCTCACTTGAGCGAAACCATAACAAAATATTCTAACGGCGAGTTGCATGTGGGCACTTTGATTGGTCGACGTCTCATCCCTAACACGGTGATTTCCACGAAATTGGATTACAGCTAATTAGCAGCCTTTGTTTTGTTTTGGGTTTTTTTCCCTTTTCATGTCCACCACTTTCAACTTAAAGATAGGCTTCTTTTCAGCACCGCAATAATCAAAACAGGAAATCAAAATAGCAGTGAAGAGGATATTGCAGCACCAAAGTTTGCTAGTTGTAGTATGAAATCAAGCACTTCCTTTTGTCTTCTCCTCCCTTTGTGATTGAAGCTGAATACAAGTGTCTCTTCAGCCTCTTCATCCCCAGTGATCCTGCATTTGAAATCAGTCTCGCGGTTGCACGGTCGACTTGGCCGCACAGGGATCTCCCCTCGAACACACACATACCATTCAGCATTTAACCATCTCACTGAGCTGCCACTCAACCTGAAGTCACCATGGGGATCAGGAGGGTATACATCAGCCTCACTCCTCTAACCTCCCAGCATCTTAGCCAAGATGGCGAGGCATGCATCAAAGTGGATGAGTCTCAGGCCTGGAAACCGGAGCACAATACAATATTGATGGCCACCAGAGTGCACAGACCCACTTGCAAGGCTTCTCAGGAGGAGTTGTAAGACACTTGCTCCTCATGGCACAAGACTCAGAGATGATTGACACATTATGACACACACACACTGTAGCATGAGATGGGCGCCACACTCAGGGGGTTGCTTTTGTTTAACTATGCAGTCTTCAATATGTGACAAGGAGCACTAACTGCAGTCTCTGCATCATATCCTCTGCTTATCACAAGCATCTGGCATAAAACATCCGTGAAGCTCCAACTCTTTCTAATTCTCTAAGCCATCTGCCAGCTTTTTAAGGAGTCACAGACAGCAAAAACACGTTGACAGAACAGTCTATTCTTAAAGTACTTGCAGCTGACTGAGCTCACCATTAGAAATAGGCACTCTAAAGTGTCTTTAAGCATTGTGATTCACAGAGGATTTTTAGCTCAGGTGACCCTTGTGGGAATGCAACACTTAACCCTGGCACAGTAAATACACACTGAGCACAGAGGTGTTTTGGGTTAGGTCAGTCCTCAAAGGGACTGCAAGTAGTTCAACTACTAAACTGAGGAGACTTAAACACACAAGGGCTCCACCTAACTCATCCGGTGACCTTTTCTATTTCAATTTCAGTTGCTTGTTCTTGTATTTAAGACACTAAAAGCCATTATCAAAGAAAACTTGAATTTACTCATGTACTACACAAAAGCACAATCTTTACATTTTATACCACTTTATACTGCGCCACTTATAGAAAATGCAAACCATCATCCAATCTATAGATCAAAACAATGCTGGAGTGGATATAACTGTTACAATTATCTTGATCAGCTATTAAAATTAAATATTAAATTATTGCTTAGCCCATAAGCAGTAGTGTAATATTCTATAAATCTCTTTTTTTATATATTTTATAAGCTCATTTTGTTGATAATACATCTTTTCCTTAAATTAGACTTGGAATAAATAAGTTTAATTTGTAAAGAAACTTATTCTAATAGGAGCATTGGACTTCTTAAGATTTCAATCACTAATGTTCACTTTACAGTACGCTTATTCTATGAGCCATTTCTACAGAGATAAAGATTTTGTGACACTTGATCAATAAAATGTAACACAGAAAAAAGTGCCATATATTTGATTCATTTCTTTTGATTAAACTACAATACTTGTTAATCACCTAATTGTCTAAAGTTGAATTGTCCTTCTCTATCATTATTCTGATTTACTTTCCACTACCCAATCAGCCTGTGTCCAACAAACGAATTAGAACAATTTTTTAAGGATTTTTCTGGCATCAACTGCTGAAGCTGTCAGCAGCCAGAATTGCCCAGCTTTAATCCTCTCTACACACTGGCTTGCTTACTGTTAATCTTGACATTGTGCTTTACCCACAGAGCCACACAGAAAGTCAAGGGACCCAAAGCCATAGTAGTGTTAATATCTTACTCTGCCACTCAGGCCACTGAGGAGCGCAGTGGAGGTGTTTGTGTGGCCGTGTCTGCTCTGATGAGCTGTGCTTTCTCTTTTCACCCAGCGCAGGATTGATGGAGTGGCAGTGTGACATGTAAGAGAGTGTTGTGACGTGTTGCGTTCTCTGCCTGGGCAGCAGGGGGACAGGGGACCCTTCTCTACGACTGCCTCCGCTGTCACATTGATGTAGGACGGATTGGCTCTGGTCTGATCTGAGTGCTTCATCATGGTGATGTATGGAGCAGCAGGCCCAGCTCTAGCGCTGGGACGCGTGTGTGTACACCTCTGTGGCTCTTTGGCTAAATGTTTTCCCTGCATTCAGTGCCTTTGCTGCTTTTTGTTTCCCCCCGCTGGATCTACATCACAGCGCACATGGTTTGCATTACTCCTGAAATTCCATTCATGACTTCATGGAGAGTTACTTGCCAAGGTGGATTTGTTTATTCTTCCTCTCTCATATTTAAATACACAAGACAACAGATTAAAGAAGGGGCTAAATTTGCAAGGCAACAGATTACATATATATCTCAACATGCAAAGAATTAGTGCTGCCACATTTCAAACTATAAATAGATGATACAGTATAATGATATATCATCAATTTTAAAAGCATGAAAACTGAGTCATGTAAATGTTTTTAGTGTTCATGAATTATTCTGAGGCATATCCTCATGTTTTATCTTATTGAAATGGAATATTAAATGTTTAGAAAACAGGTCGATATACGTACAGTAAAGTATAGAGAAATGTGTGTTATCGTTTTGTGACCAACTATAACAAGGTCTAGCAGTGTCCAGCCTGGGGCACAAAAGCAACAGTACCTCAGCTCCAATAAAATCTCTACACCTCTGACATAATAAAGTGAAAACAGCACACATTTAAATGTCATCATATATCCATCTCTTTCCTGTCAAGACCTCTTCTGAAACTGATCCAATCATACAGTAAATAAGTTTCAGACAGTACTGCCGCAGCCTCCCTATGCTCTCCCTGAACTTCCTCTGTGGGCAGGGTGTGGTTGTGTGTGTGTTCCCCTGGGTCAGGGTCCAGGCCTGAAATCAGATCAGAGGCTCATTGTCTGGCAGGTAAGACAAGGATTATTTTCCTAACCTTTTCATTCCTTCACGCAACAATGAAAGAAAACAGAATGAGTAAGTTGTTTGGAAAAAATCTCCCCTTACGAAAAAAAAAAAAAAAAACCCCACCTCCATCTGCTCCTTGTGTCCTCATCTACATCAACTCAATGAGCCGGGCCCCTTCACTGTGTGTGCATACGTATGCGTGTGTGTTTGTGCTTTTCATTACTTATTTTTTAACGAATGCCGTGGAGCTGTCTTAAAGGGCTCACCAGGAGATGCCACGGAGAGGCCAGAATATGAGACAAGAAGGGGTCACTGCTTACAGGAAACCATGCAGATCCGCCTTGTATGAGTTTGTATGAGAAAAGGGTTTCAGCTCACCTCACCTTCAGAAGAACAGCCTAATAAAAGCCTAAACAATAAAGATGCCGTTCAGATTGTGTTAGTCAGATGTGCTCACATCCCATAACCAGTCTCACTGGTAAACAGAGTGGGAAAATGTTGTGTTAGTTGATGCGGCCAATTAATTATATTGTAAGTCATTTAAAAATCTATAAAAGAAGTATAAACCGGTTTAGGCTGTTTGAGAAATTGTAAGTATGGTATTAAAAAATGCAATACGTGTATTTCAATTGCCTTGAGCGGTGTTATATTGGAGTCTTTTTAAAAAAGGAGCTGTGTCTTAAAAAGGAGTAAAGCGTAAATTATGCATATCATTTTCCCCCCCTTTCCATTTCTCTTCTTCATTTTTTCGCAGGAAAACATGGCCGCAGTCCACACGTGCTTTGTCCCACTCGCTCCGCTCTCCTCCCTGGAGGTGGTCTCTCACGCTGGCAGGAAGGAGGTGGAGGTGTCAGAGTGCACTAGCCTGCCTGGGAGAGGCTCTCTCTGGGCGCTGAAGGGGTGAAGGCTCCTCTGTGTGTAGGTTTGTTCATTGCTGTGGGCACTCAAGTGTGTTATATCGTGCCTGTAGTGTGAGACTGTTATGTTTCCCCTCGTCCTTTCTTTCTCTCTCAGACCTCGCAGGGTAACACTACTGTAAAACTATTTTTTTCTGAAGTTGCTTTTAATCTCTTACTATTTGACTCCACAACATGGTCAGCTCTGCTTGACCAAAGACGGATGTTCATCTCACACTATTTTTCAAACCGGTACCAAACTTATTCAGAAACAGATCATAAAGCAAAGGTATTTGATATGATATAGGCAGTAAATTGCTTTATGGTAATACCGTGCTTAGATTTTGCGTCATTCTCATGCCCAACAGCCAACTGGAAGGCCATCGTTTGACAAAATGAAAAACTCCAAAGGTTTTTGAACACCTGCACATTCCAGCTGTTGCTCCAGAGTGGCTATTATGCCAGTTATTGACAACAAGCTATTATCTCTACTGTGGCAAAATGCAATATAGAGGGCCACAAATCATGCCAAGTGCCTTAAAGCAAAGTTCTGAGGTGTAATTCCAGCTTATAGTTACTGAAGAAAATCAGTGTATATAACAGCGTTTATCCGGGAAAGCAGCCTGAAAATAAAATCTGCAGGCTGACACGGGGCTCAGACAGAAGGTGACCAACAGAAAACCTCCTCTCCCTCAGCAGATGCCATCATGTGCCGTTCAGCAAAACAGTTAAGTGGATCTGCAGAGTGGTCACAAAAGCCCAGGTTGAGCAAATCCCAGCCAGGTGTTCAAATCTTTATGAAAATGTTGAAAGTTGGTGTTAAAAAATGGTTTGCTTGCCAAGCAGAATACTTTGCTGGATAAATGAGTAAATAAATACATAAATTTCTCTTTGGAGCCTGCATCCTATGGCTAACATTAAATAAAGAATTGGTAAGAAAAGAGAGATCTATGGGTGTACAAGTATAGTGTCATAAAACATTGTGTACGGTTACACTATCTAACAGTTAGAAATCAAAAAAATATTAAATATTTTATCTTCATGTTGAAAGTAAGCAAAACTAAGCTGTTTGGGTAAAGATATGGTTTATATTTGAAAATATTTCATTTCAGTTGTTTCATGTGATATTGTATTGACAAAGTGCTTCACTGCAATTGTGTTACAACCACATCATGCATTTTGAAACATAATGCACATAGGCATTTTGACACTTTCTGACTCTTCTGCAAGTGTGCCACTAAAGTTACTTTGTGGCTTTTCCCCCATGCATGTTGCACAATGTTCATATTAAAGTTAAGCTCCACTGTTTCATGATCACATTGTAAGTTTTGTTTTTTTGTTACCAGTGAGCCATTAAGTTGGATCTTTGCATATTCTCAGTTTTAAAATTAAAGTTTAAAGTTTTAAAGGTTGCATCTCTAATATTACAGCTTATCCCTTTTCACTTGAGGTGAGGAGGTGTTAGAATAGCTAGCTGAATCAGCTCTACATGAGCAAGCAAATTCCTCACAGCTGAAGACAGTTGTCAGTTACCTAACTTAGTTGATTTGGTAGCTACAGAATGCAGCCTTTATCATGATGCCGCCTCCAGTTTAAGGAAGACTGTGACTATGCTTTACTCTAAACAGCAGTCACATATTAGACACACATCAAAACTTTGTTACACAAAGCCATTTTGCTCTTGATTCTCTTAAGACAAAATTTCTGCTAATTTTAAGAAATACTTATTTAAAATTACAAACTGAGCAAAAATAAAACAGAAATAGTCTGAAATGTCTTTATGAAAGCGGCCCCTGATATAAGTCAGATTAAGGAGTTTTTCCCTTTACCGTTGCCTTGGATACAAAACAATAAAGTTCAGTTAGAAAAAAAGTAACCACTTTGTACCATTAAAATGGCAAATAATACTGCTGTATTTGCAAATATCATGAAAAATATCATAGAAAAAATAACTACACATGAAAGTCATTGTTAGATATAAACAGTTATCATTTATATTGACACCACACTCAGAGGTGGACATTCTGGTACACACAGGACAATCCAACTCAAGTAAACCTGTAAACACTGTAATGTGTTTTACACACAAGTCTAGAATGTGGTAAATAAATCATGGGCAGAGAAGGAAGTAGGATTTTTTTTGTGTTTCCAGTAAAAATTAAAACTACAAACAAAGGATAAGCATTTCAGTGTCTTACCTGGACGGAGTTGAGCCTGCAGTAGCCATTGAGGGGAAAGCGGATGACGTGTGTTGGGTCCTGGTTCCAGCCAGCATTGACCGAGTTACACATAACGTCTCCAGTCTCAGGAAAGATCTCCTCAATGAGGACCTTCTCTCCGCTTAGGGCGATCCTCTCGCCCAGGTCAGGTGTGACACGAACCACAAGGCAGTCACAGGGCTGTGCCATCCGTCGTTGCTCGCGCTCCTGCTTCCAGCGCTCGAGCTCCTTGATCATGGGTGTCAGCTGGTAATAACGCGCCTCTTCGTACAGCAGGTGGAAGTCCTGTACAGGCAGACAAACATAGAGATGAGAGCAATGACTTTGCATGTGTATTATACTCCTCTTGGCTATATGTGTGACTAACACACGATGACTTTCCCTGGATTACAACCCATCACCAAGGTCACAGAGAAACCCTACACATATACAGTATTGTGCAACATTAATATGACAGAGAAAAGTATATCTGCGGGACTCCTTACGGCTTCCTCACAGCAGCTAATGATGTCCTTGACCAAGACACTTAACCTCTAATTACTCCAAGAGTGGGTTCTTGCTGTATATGAACTCTGACCCCTCCACTGTAGTGAAGTGTGCATTACATGTGTGGCACAGGTAACGCACGGAAGATATAATAACTAACTGCACAGTGATGGATGGATAAATTCAATTTTTTTTACAAATGTGACCATTAAATCATGGCAGAATAACAGTGTAGGATTTTAAATTTATAAACTTGCATGAATGACAAATTAATCTTAATATAATACAAAAATGTGACCTTTGTTTGTCCCCATGTAGCTAACGATATCTGGCAAAAATTGTTTAAATGTATTTGGTTTCATCTAATATGTTGACCAGATTGAAGAACAATAAACCAAGATCAGTGATGGACTCGGACCAGCAGGACAACACTCTCAATAAACAAAGCATAGCCATGCTGCAGCTCTCCTCCACAGTAGCTCTTGGCAGAGTGGTGTTAGCCTTTAGCATGTTTTAGTGAGCCGACTCCAGAAAGGCCGTCAGTAGGGCTCTGGTGAAGTGGGATGGTGCATTCCTGTGCACAGACAGTCTGCAGCAGATTGCCTGCCTCTCCCTCCTGGGCAGGGTTTGCTGGGGGCCATTTGCCCCTGTGCTCTTGCCTCTAATTTCCCACAAGACCAGATGGCACCATCATTCACCACTACCACAGAAAATACGGGAAGGCGGAGGTTCGCTATTGGAGGCAGACGGGAGGTGAGGAAAAGATATGTGCAAGTGAACATGAGGACAATCATCAGCCAAGGAGGTTTTTAATGTATTCCTCACATAGAGGGGGTTTTATGATAATAAGGCTTGTGGCCCGATGTTAAGCTCCTATTAGAACAAGATTTAATTAGGTTACACCTAAATGCTGCAAAACCTTTTTGCTAAATAATTAGTAATTAATAAATCTGTGTTCTGATTAATGTTTCACAGTGGCAAACAATGACAGCTTGATTCAGTGAATGGACAGAGTGAACTGAAGCAAACAAGTGATTGTCCATTTGGTGACGTTTTTAATAGACACAGAAAGAGGTTGCTGGTTTTTGCGTAGAACAAAGTCCAAACACCCAATTGAGACAATGTGTGTTTGTGCTGCAAAAACAACATATGTTTCATATAGTCTGCATCATTGGTGGCTCTGGGTGTCTGGGTGTCGGCGCTGCCAGGGAGCCCTGATCTAGAAAGAGTTTTTCCCCTTTTCCTTCTTAAGACCACTGCTGGGCACAGAAACAGAGCATGGCAGCAAACAGCATATTCATTAACCCTGCTGTTTCTGTCAGACTCTTTAGCCTTGAAAAGCCTCCCTCACTGTTTTACCCCTTCATCTAAACTGTGCCTTCATCCGAGGCATGTGAACGACACCCAAATACAACTCCATCTGGACGTGGCGTTGACGCAACACATCTTAAGCTGACGGTTTAATGTTTAAGATTTCAGAATGCGAAAAGAGGGGGTGGAGGTCCTTTTTTCCCTTTTCTCTCCCTTTCTCCCTGTCTTTTTTCTCCTGGCCTTCTTGCTGCAGCTGACAAAACTCATACTGAGACGCTCCCCTTCAGGCAGCTCTCTGTATCAAAGTGCTACTCCTCATCCTTCACAGGTCTGAAGCCATGGATGGATATGTTTTTAACAGGGGTCTGTCTGCGAGGCACTTTAGTCATCCTGAGTAGAGCAGAAAACAACAGAGTAATCCTAAGCGCTGAGGTGAGGATGAGAGGGAGACAGGGCCAACAGCTCCGTCCTGGCTGCTGAAGCTGCTGCTACTGCTGCCAGCTCTACGAGACAATTCATCCCCCAATCCTGTGTCCAGACAGCCCGTTTGAGCTTCAAAATAATGATCCGACCTGATCGCCCACTGGCAAGGCAACATTTCAGGGAAGGACAAAGGGAGGGAGGGAGAGACAGAGAAAGAGAAGAAGTAAATGATGGAAAATGTCACTATAAGAGAGTTTAGAGGACCAGTAAAGAGCCAACGTAGGTTTCTGTCAAAAATGACACCCCCCCCCCCCCACCCCACCCCAAAAAAGCGGAAGTTCATGGCTGTTGATTAACAAAGTCACTCAAAAATAAAATCAAACCAAGTCGCAAAAAAATAATAAAAGCCCCTTTCTGTAATTTCCAGCATTTGAGATTTAAAAAAAATAATTTATTTAAGGAGCAATGCAAAACCTGAATAATCCAGAACAGAAAAGAGTAACTCTTACCGGTTTATAACCATGCCCTCAATATGACTGAGCATTGCTTACTCTCTCATGATTAATTGTAGTTTGAATAATGTGATGAGGGAGGATATTAATAGTGAATATTTTGTTCCAGTGATGCAGGCTGAAAAATTTCTTTTCTTATTCTGCTCAGACTTTCACATTGATTTAGCAAAACACACAGCGCCGTGGCTGCCAGCAGCAGAACAGACCCAGCCCTGGGGCGACGGCAAGCCTGATTGTGTTCAGATAAGGACATGCTCAATTCCGCCTCGCACTATTTGCATTTTTTTTCCCCAGCTTCACGCAAATTGAAAGGTATGCAGATCAACACAGGCTTATGCGAGGGGATCGTAATGAGTTGAAACAATGAAGTCCAATGCATTCGCTTCAACTGTGGTGCCTGATTGGACTGTCAAGATTTAACAGAGGGGAGGAGGGGTGTATGAATAAGAAGGGAAAATCTAATCGGTACTGAGTCAGGCCATCATTTGCCAAAATATGCAGGGCTTTCATGTCATGTTCTGTTGTCTATGGTTTGGCTCTTGTTCAGACTATCCGTGGGGCCCAAAGAGTTTGCCCCTGGCTCTGAGTGGCTTGGCTTTGCCTTGTTACCTCGTACAGAATGATGAACAAGTGCCAGTGCAGTGAAAAGGTCATGAAAACTAAGGTGGGGTCGAAGTGAAGTGCAGAATACACCTAGGAAACTGTATCATGGAATGAAAACCTTGAGAAGGAGGAAGCTGTAGGCAGATAATCATTCTGACAACGTCACATATGATTGTATGAAATACTTGTTGGGTGAGACTAATGCTGTACTAGTGCCAAAAATAAATTTAATCGTTATCTTTTATATCACAGTAGATTAAATGGCATGCGTGCGATGTGAGCAGGGTCATAGGTAGTGATCATCCTCCTAACTCTTCAGCCTTTTTCAGGGTCAAGTACACATTTTAGCATCTTTTAGATCATCTTTTTGGTTTCACAGCCTGTAGCTTTACTATTTTGGTTAACTCTCACCCCTCACTCTCATCACTCTCATTTCAAGCAGCAGTAGCAGCAAGAGGCAAAAAAAAAAGAGCTCTGTTACACCAACTACATGCTACCTGGCCAGAAGCAAATAGCGTGTAGACAAAGTCAACTAATGAACATAGTGAGGAATTTAGCAACTAAAGACACAGATATTTTGTATTTATTGGACCGACATTGGCAGGTGTCCAGAAACACAACTTCAGTTAAATGCTAATGTTTAAAGTTTGCTAACACTCTCTCATATCAGCTTCTTACACAACTTTTACAGCTAACGCACATACACACACGCACACACACGGTTTACTCTATCAAACTCAAACCTTCACAACACAAAAATACAGTGAATGCAAAAAAAAAAGCTTGTACAGATAATAAATTTTAATTTTTAAATCAAACTTTTGACAATTTGTTTTTGTGCCCCGAACATATGCTTTAAACTGTTTAATACAGGAGTATGACAAAGCACTTACATTGTCTGTATATATTCTCTTGCAATAGATACTGACATGCCACTAAAACAAGACACACATGCATGCAACCTCGTATGCAGATTCAGTGTCTCACAAAGAGCATGTGCAAAGAAGTATGCATATAGGGAGCGCCAGGTATTAAACTGCACCTTTCCCTTCTAGTTCTAGACTCTGGGTGAGAGTTACTGTCTGCACGGGGCTCTGTCATTGGACTGCAGCTGAGCAGCAGTTCATAAGGGGTTATTTCACCTGGGATCACTTCTATAGAAATTACACTGGGTGAAAAACAACAGCTCAAGGCTTTGGCATACACACCACCAGACCATGCTCCAGTTAACCAGTTAGCATTTTACCTTTCCACCATTTAATAGTCAGACTGCATCCATTTTTTTCCTCTTTAAAGTTTCTTAACTACTGTTTTACTACACAGAATTAATATGATAAATTTAAGGGGGGTGAGGCTGTATCATGCACAACTAGTTGCACTGTTGTGGTATCAGGTTTATTTTGAAAACACACTATCAATCAGAGAACAGAGAAACTGTAATAAATACAGAAGTATTCACACCTAAATGTGCCATCTTTAGAAAAATAAAAAAGCACACACAGTGTGAGCTGATGTCTGGGCAAACGCCTTTTATGTTATGTTGTTCACACAGTGAGTTGATGGTGCAGACAGGTACACACAATACAGTATATTGTGGTGCAGACACATACCTTGAAGTCATCTGGAAGGAGCAATTTGCTGGTCCTGAGGAAACTGAGAATGTAGCGGAATATCTCGCCATCCCGATCTATGAAGTAGTGCTGCTTCAAGCTGTCCAAAACGATGGGCTCGGTGCCATTGAACAGACGACTGATTCTGGAAATTGAAATACACACACACACACACACACACACAAACACATGCACGCAGACAACCGCACACACAAACACAACCACATAATGGAATGAGCCAGTTCCCTTCAAATGCATGAAACAATTACCCTCCATTTATTTTTCAATTTTATTAGCACTAAGCTTGAAATGCATTAGCATCCCAGGTTGAAACAAGGGGCTTAAGGCACAGTTCCTCCATTCCAGACTTGTTTGAAGTGTCCCTTCTGTAGAGAGATTACAACAACACACACGCTTGCTGCTTGTACTTACAGAAATTAATGGCATGAATGTAGCATTACAGCTCTATTATTCCATCTGTCAGAGGGCTGGAAATGAAACAGAGGTAGGAAATGGTGACGGGCCACATATTAATGTGAGAATATGTGGAAAAAGATATTTTACTTTTACAGTTTGATTTCGTTATTAATTTAAGGGGAATTCGGACAGACTCAATCCTACTGTAGGCCATACTGCTTTAATTTAATACAGTGTTACAGCTTGTAATAACACTTTTCTTGTGCTGTATTGTCTTAGTATGAGGAACAATTGCAGAGCGTAATTTTGTTAATATATATAATTGCAGTTCGCTTTAATGGTGAAAAGTTTATTGTCTTGCAGCTGGAATTATAGTATATTAGTGTTTCTTTCTTTGCAATCTGTGCAGGTTTTTTGTAGAAGAATAAAAAGACAAAGCATCAACTGATAAGTCTAATATAAAACATATACATTTATATTTGTGAATATGAGCCACCCCACTGAGAATGAACGTAACATACTGACCTTTAAATATTTGCATTTGTTTTCAGAAATTCATTTTAAGATGAGAAACATGACCAGAACCCAACAAAGTGTGTGCTGCATTTTCATTTTCTCCCTCTATTAAATGTAGTGGTTAAAATGAATTAAATAAACTATATTAGTCAACAGATGTATCTCTTTCACATGTTCAAGCAAAGACACAATAACTTCTAAGATAATGTAAATATCAATGCCCAAATGATGTGAATAACGATCAGCTAAACACAGTAAACACATATATACTTTTAAGCTTTTACTATATATTGACAAGACTTGTTCAGACACTTGTTGCCTCCTAGTTATCCCATGTTTAACCCCTTCAGTGTACTGCAAGATTAAGGGCTGGGCTGAAGTCGGCTACAGGGGTTCATCAAAGCAAAGAGTGGAAATTGCTGTTATCTTTAAACTTTCATCACACCGTGCTGGTGCCGTGCCTCGAGATACCCTTGGACAGATATTCATTTCCCCTAATATTTGTGTGCTTTTCCTGCCGCTTACCTGCAGGTTCCTCTCTCGCTGGTCTAATGATCTCATCTAGGCACCTTCACTTTATCTGTTTGTTCATTTCCAAGTACTAAATATCCCCTTTTTAATAATTAAAAAACAGTTTTTTAGCATCTCCCTAATATTGAGAATGTGCAAGTGTCCCATTTCGCTAAACTTTCCGAAGTCTGAAGTGCAATAATTTAATTTGGTGACTCATTTTTAAACAAAACTCACCCTCAGCAGAGAAACCTGGAATGCCTACGCAGTGTAAATAAGCTGTACCGCTGATTTACACAAGAAATCTGTTGCACATAACCTCCTTAACGTTTTCCGTGCACATTTACAGTACATCGTCTTGCAGAGAAACAGCTCTTGGCACGGAGCTATGTTGCTGTTATTATCATCATTTTGAAGTAATCAGCACTTTAATCACAACAACAGCTTCTAGGTTGGCTGACAAAGTTGTGCGACAAAAGAAAATCATAAAACCTA